>JAPPVO010000031.1:115402004-115636243 GCA_030407325.1 Camellia japonica
ATAAATAAATAATAATATTACATATTTATGTAATATATGTATAATATATTGTTGAATTTTTATAGAATATATAATATCTATTGAGTTTTTATTATGTTATATATATAATATAATTTTAATATATGTACAGTATATAATATATTTTTTAATTATAAATAGCATTTTAATTATTAAATTTTAATATTATTGTTAAATTTCTTATTATGTTGCTGATCAAATAGGGTCGAAGGTAGAGGTTATATTTCGCAGGCTTGGGTTTGGGTTTGTTTTTTGGGTGGGAGTGGGAGAGAGTTATTATTGAAAATAATTCTATTTATGAAATTGACATTATCATAATTTTTTTATTTGATTCATATATGATATTATGATGAAACCCAATAAATTACAATAATAATGAATAATATATATATCCAACAAATATACGGAATAAAACACACATGTGGGAAAATTTATTCATAGAGAGAAAAAAAATAACAAAATCCAGCTTTTTGCTCATTGCCAAAACAAAGGCAGAGATAACAAATTTTTTTTATTCACACAGGAGAGGGCAAAAAAAAAAAAGGTAATTTTGATACTGAACATATAGTTCAAGAAATTTTATTCACAAAAGAAAAAAGACAGGAAAAAAAAGAAAAAAAAAGGAGTTAGTGGTTGATGATGGACATAGACAATTATCTGATGAGAGAGATGGGGATGGGGATGGGGATGGGGATGGGGATGGGGTTCGCGACTGAAATAGGGAAAGGAACAGATTTTTGGGAAGGGTGTCTCACCGCAATGAAGGGAGAGGAACTTCGATTTTGGGAATTGAAGATTGCAGCTTGCTTCTTTTTTTCATTTCTTTATTTGCATTGTTCCATGCAAATGCAATACAAAGGAAAGGAAAAAAAAAATTGTAGAAATTTGGCAAAAGAAAATGCTACAATAATTCTATACCTTATTTCATTCTCTCAACTCTAGATATAAGAAAAAATGATATTATTGCGTTTAAGAGTGAGAAAATAATGTAAATTATGTATAATATTACTCTTTCGCAAAATATATCTCCAACATATTTTTCTAATCAATAGTAAATAGGGCGATGCACCAATAAATCCCAAATCTTTATCTTATGATCCATTTGGTCCTATGTTTTATCCTATGATCCAATTAGTCCCAAGCTAATGTTAATGACAAAATAACCAGTGTTACACTATGTTTTACACTTTTTAGTAAGGGTAAATGAGGAAAACCCCAACATGGTATTGACTGAAATTATAGAATGAAACATCAGATTCATTTACTATCATGAACATCAACGTCAGAACATCATGAACAAACATCGTGAAAAATTAGATTTCAAACATCAAAAATTAGATATCAAACATCAAAAATTACAATAATGTGAAAAATTACAATGTTTGAAATCAGATTTCATACATCAGATTTCAAACACCGTGAAAAATTACACTAATGTTTCATACATTAGATTTCAAACATCTAATGTTCATCAGATTTCAATAATGTTTGAAATTGTAGAATGAAACATTAGATTCATTTACCATCATGAACATCATATTTCAATAATCTAATGTTTACCATCATGAACATCAACGTCAGAACATCATGAACAAAACATCATCGAATCTGGGTTTTGAATCCCACCGGTGATACAACAAAAATTACAATGTTTGAAATCAGATTTCAAAAATCGTGAAAAATTACAATAATGTTTCAAACATTAGATTTATAACACAGATCATGAGAGGTCGACAAAGCCGAATAGGAACAAATCCAATCTCTGCGACGTGTGGATCAAACGGACCTTCGATTCGATTACTTCACCGTATTCGATTCGATTACTTCACCAACAATGGTGGCTCCGCCATCATCAACAACACCATCAGGATCTTGAGGAAACCCTTACAATGTAAGAGAAACCTTCATCAGGATCGATGTTTCGATCATCATCCGGGTAAGGAGGATAAGCCTCCCCTTCTTCAAGATCAGTCTTGTCCATCTCCACCCAGCCCTAAAACAAAACTCCATCAAACACAGATTCGTCTTCACGTAGGGCTTTGATCAGATCTTCTGCGGTCACGTTCCCCCAATCCATTTCCAATCGGTGTGAAACCCTAGAAAGCAAACCAATATGAAGGAGACGAAGATAAAATGAACAGAGAGATCGACGAGAGAGAATTGAAACTGTTTGTGAATTTTGATTGTTTGCAAGAATGGTGAAGTATATACGATTGATGAGAGAGGGAGAGAGATGAGGAGTTTCTGATGAAGATCGAAAACATTAACACGGAAAGAAACGTATTTTTATTTTATAAAAATTTTAAAAAGAGGAAAAAAATTAGGTTAATGTTTGGACGAAGAAAAATGAATAATCTTAATGTTGTTTTGATGATGATGTTTGATGTTGTTTGATGATGATGTTGTTTTGATGATGATGTTTGATGTTGTTTTGATGATGATGTTGTGATGTAAAAAAAGGACTAAATGGTGCATAAGAAAACTTTTAGGACTAAATAGTTCAACTTTTCAAAAAATAGGATTTACGGGTAAATTTTCCTAGTAAATAAAACACACTAACAATTTCTAATGAGGCAAATTATAAATTGCCCGCTTAGGTTTTATAATTTTTCACTTTGGTCCTCAAAATATATATATTTTTTCATTGTAGCCCTTAATGGTTGAAAATTTTCTAATTTACACTTAAAACATACTTCCATCAATTGCAGAAGAAAAGTTTGTCTCCGAGAAAATAGATTACAATTTTTTTTTTAAAAAAAAAAGACCATTCATTTTTTTGGATACAAATATGATAAAATGAAAACTCTATGATTATTAAATGGGCGAATTACACTAATAATCCCTATAATTTGGGGTTCGTGTCACTTTGGTCCATGACTTTTCAATTATGACACATTTGACCCTGAATTTTGAATCTTGTTCCAAATAAGGACAATCGAAAATATCTTTGCTTAATTTCAAGGGCACAATCGTCAATTTGATAAAATATAAATTAATTTGACAAAAATAAATATCAAAAAATATTTTTGAATTTTTAAATTTTTTTTCTACCCACTAAAGATAAAATTATGTAAAATTAATAAATATTTTAGACATTTTTTTTTACCAAGTTAATTTTTATTATGTGTTTGGATGATGATCATGTAATGGATGATTGTTAGGATTTTAATGTGTAATCGATATATTTAATACATGAAATGTTTTTAGTTTTGAATTTTTTGATTTAACGGATTAGTTTAATAATGATATCAAAGTTGTTGCCATATTTAACTTTTGGAAAAATAGAAACTAATTTTACGAAAATAAAAATAACTCATTACATGATCATCATCCAAACAAATAATAAAAATTAATTTGGTAAAATAAATAAATAAATAAATGTCTAAAACATTTATCAATTTTACATAATTTTATCTTTAGTGGGTAGAAATAATTTTTAAAAAATAAAAGATATTTTTTTTTTGACATTAATTTCATGCATGCATGTGCATTCTAACTTCATATTCAACTCATTTTTGCCATGAGCTACCATACCACTTGAATTCACAAAATTAAATACTCAACTCGTAAATTAAGAGTTGATTACTCATCTAGGAGCTTCAAACACTCAAGTTCTTTGAGTTTAACTTCCAATTCTTAAGCCTTGAGCCAAAATTACACAATTCTCCCTCTTTCTCTCTCTCTAGAGCCAACCCTCTCCCTCTCTAGAGTGTAAAATCTAATTTTGAGCTCAAAACTAAAAAAATGTGGGTGTATAATGGCCCTTTTTATAACCTCTCTTAATCAAATTCTATTAACACTAATTAATTGAGCAATATTTCATCAATTTAATCTATTTAATTTGATCCGAATAAATTTTCAATTAAATTTCACGGTAGGCTCTAAATATTACGATAATCACAATGGCGCAATTAATTTCGGTTTCTGTGGCTGATAAGGCCTTCAATTTTTCAGTTTTTAACAATAAGTTGAATAGATTTTCCTATGGCAAACAAATAGAAATTCAAAATCACATATATTCATATAAATGGCACTCAAAATGATATCAAACACATAATCACATTCATAATAAAGATCAATTAGCATAATACGGAACATGGTTATCACAGTCTTCCCTCATTTAGGAAGTTTGGTCCTCCAAACTTATTTTACCTTCGTCGGGAAATAAATGTGGATAGCGTAGTTGCGTTTCATCCTCTTTTTCCTATGTGGCGTCCGTCCCATAGTGTTCTTTCCATGCTACTTTCACCATCGGAATGGACTTGCTTCTTAACTGTTTCACTTGCCGGTCGATGATTCATTCCGGCCATTCTGCGTATTCCATATTCTCATCAAGAGCTATTCGGTGATAATCAATCATGTGAAGGGGATCTCGGAGATAACCCCTTAACATTGACACATGAAACACATTATGGATTTGCTCAAATCCCGGTGGCAAAGCAACTCTATAAGCAACTGGACGAAGCCTTTCTAGAATTTGAAACGGCCCAATGTAATGGGGCGATAACTTCCCCTTCTTTCCGAACCTGACTTGGCCTTTCATCGGAGTCACACGAATAAACACGTGATCACCAACCTCATACTCAAGAGGTCTTCTTCAAACATTTGCATAACTCTTTTGTCGATCTTGCGCTGTTTTGAGCCTCTGTTGGATAATTTTAATCTTCTCAGAAGTGTCTTGCACCATTTCAAGCCCAAGCAAAACCCTATCCCCGACTTCTGTCCAACAAATTGGCGATCTACACCTTCTACCATACAAAGCCTCGTATGGTGCCATACCGATGCTGGAGTGGAAGCTGTTATTATATGCAAACTCTGCTAGTGGAAAATAATCTTCCCAACTCCCTTGAAAATCTAAAGCACACATTCTCAGCATATCTTCTAACGTCTGTATGGTTCGTTCTGATTGCCCATCTGTCTATGGATGGAATGCAGTACTAAACCTTAGTTCTGTCCCCATAGCTTTCTGCAAACTCTTCCACAATCTAGATACAAATTTCAGATCTCTATCCGACACAATAGACATCGGAACTTTGTGTAAACGGACGATCTTATCAACATATATAGTGGCTAGTCTATAAGCATCAAATGTAGTTCTAACAGGTAGAAAATGTGCAGATTTAGTCAGTCTATCAACTACAATCCAAATGGAATCCATACCTTGAGGGGTTCGTGATAGACCAACAACAAAGTCCGTAGTCACATGCTCCCATTTCCATTCCAAAATAGGGAGAGACTGAAGTAGACCGCCTGGTTTCTGATGTTCAGTTTTAACTTGCTGACATTAAAGGCACTTGGACACATACTCCGCAATTTCTTTCTTCATTTTGGGCCACCAATAGCTTTGCTTCAAATCCCGATACATTTTGTTATTACCCGGATGCGTAGCAAACACTGATTTATGGGCTTCATCTAGAATTCTTTTCTTTAACTCAGGAATGTTCGGAACACACAATCTGTCTTGAAATTTCAGCACTTCATTTACCACACTATATTCCGGTCTCGGACTCATTTCAACCTCATCAATTATCTTTTTAAGGAATTCATCCTCCTTCTTTTTCTGTTTAATCTCATCAATGATTGCTGGTTCTGCTGAAATAACGGCTATCAATCTGCCATGTTCGCACATTATCACTTCAATCTCAGACTTCTCAAAATCTTTCAAAATTTCTTTTTGTTCAGTAAGCAAGCAAGCCAAATTCCCCATTGATTTTCTGCTCAAGGCATCAGCAACTGTATTGGCTTTCCCGAGGTGATACTGGATTTCAAGATCATAATCTTTTATCAATTCAAGCCATCTTCTCTACTGCATATTTAGCTCCTTCTGTGTAAAGAAGTACTTCAGACTTTTGTGATCCGTGTAGACTTCACATTTCCTCCCATATAAGTAATGCTGCCAGATTTTCAAAGCAAACACAACTGCGGCCAATTCTAAATCATGTGTTGGGTAGTTCTTTTCATGTGGCCTCAGCTGCCGGGAGGCATAAGCAATCACCCTTCCGTTCTGTATTAATACACAGCCCAAACCTTTATAAGATGCATCACTGAAAATCACAAAGTTTTCTGTACCTAATGGCAATGTCAGAACTGGTGCGGTGGTCAGTCTCATTTTCAATTCATGAAAGGCTGATTCTCTTTCGTCGTTCCATTCAAATGGTTGCCCTTTGCGTGTCAGTTGGGTAAGAGGCACAGTTATTCTCGAAAAGTCTTTCACAAACCTTCTATAGTACCCAACTAAGCCCATGAAGCTGCGGACTTCTGTTACATTTGTCGGTGTAGGCCAATTCACAATTGCCTCTATTTTCTGTGGGTTCACTGAAATCCCCTCTTTGTTGATAACATGCCCTAAGAAAATAACTTCATCCAACCAAAACTCACATTTCTTTAGTTTAGCAAATAATTTCTTTTCTCTAAGTGTTTACAGGACAGTTCTCAAGTGATGTTCATGTTCAAGTCTATTCTTTGAGTATATCAAAATGTCATCAATAAAAACTACAACAAATTCATCAAGGTAGATCTTAAAAATTCGGTTCATTAAGTCCATAAACACTGCAGGAGCATTAGCCACCCCAAATGGCATAATAAGAAATTCATAATGACCATACCTCGTTCTGAATGTTGTTTTCTCAACATCTTCTGCCTTTACTTTCAACTGGTGGTACCCAGATCTCAAATCAATTTTGGAAAACACCTGTGATCCCTACAACTGGTTAAACAAGTCATCAATATGAGGTAAGGGATATTTATTCTTTATTGTCACCTTTTTCAGTTCTCGGTAGTCAATACACAAGCGCAAGGTTCCATCTTTCTTTTTCACAAATAACATCGGTGCACCCCATGGTGAAGTACTAGGTCAGATAAACCCTTTATCAAGCAGATCTTGCAACTGTTCTTTCAGTTCTTTCATTTCAGTGGTAGCCATTATGTAGGGAGTTTTAGAAATAGGCTGAGTGCCTGGCACAACTTCAATAGTAAATCCTATCTCCCTATCCACTAATTCCCCTGACAATTCATTTGGGAACACATCTAGAAATTCGCTAACAATAGGGATACTATTCAATTCAACATTCAAAGATTGTTCAGATAACACATAACACAAGTAACCCTGGCACCCCTTCCTGATCAATTTACATGCTTTCATTGCAGATATTAAGTAAGGTGGAGGCACTACCCCATTACCCACAAACACAATTTCTTTCTATTCTGGTAGTTTAAATACAACCCGTTTTGTTACACAATCAATGGTGGCACAATATTTAGTTAACCAGTCCATGCCTAAGATTACATCGAAATATCTAAAGTTCAAGGGCAACAAATCTACATATAGGATAGCATTTCCAATACGCATGTCACAAAATCGATATAGAGATGCACACAACATGGATTCCCCAGATGGAGCACACACACATAGCAAATATGGTAATGGTTCTAGGGGTCTACTCAGTCTAGATGTAAATGCACAAGTTATGAAAGAGTGTGTTGATCCAGAATCAATTAACACAAAAGCATCCTGATTGCATATATAGATAGTACCTGAGACAACGGCTTCAACATTTCGTGTATCGCCCGGAACAAGTGCAAAAACTCTCCCTTGCCTCACGGTATCTCCGGCGGTAGTAGATCTCATAGTATTTCCCAGTTTCGGGATGGATGCTGTTGAGCTAATAGCTAATTTTCTACTGTTCTGGTTACAATCTCTGGCCAAGTGCCCTTTTTTACCACATTTAAAACAGGCTCCTAACACATGGTAACAAACTCCACGACACCTTTTACTACAAATATTGCACATAGGAGATGTATCTCGAGAAGAATTCAAGGTCCTTGAGGAGCCCGTGTTTTGCTTCTTTGAAAATTTCTTCTTCGAAAAGAAGCCTTGTCTTTTGCTACCTTTCCAGTTAGTCGTTGGTTTAGTTTGTCTGGCTATATTGGCTTCTGATATTATGGCCCAGTCTAGCACCTCAATATAGGTCTCCAGTTTGAGAACATTTACCTTTTCTAAGATGTCATCCCAGAGTCCCCCTTCGAAATGTCTCGCTTTCTTGTAGTCAGTGCCAACCACATGTGGTGTCAACCTAGCCAATTCAATGAACTTGGCTTCATACTCAGCTACAGTCATGTTGTTCTGTTTAAGTTCCATGAATTCCGACACCTTTCTATCACGGACACACTGTGGAAAATACTTGTCATAGAAAATTTCCAAGAACCGTGTCCAACCAATGTCTATATTATTTTCATGCATTAGCATCCACCACCTTCTTGCCTCATCTTCAAGAGTAAAAGTGGCTGAAAGCACTTTCTGTGTCTCTGAACAAGGAAACACTTCAAATAGTTTTTCAATCCCAAGAACCCATGCTTCGGCCTTCAACGGATCTAATCCCCCATGAAACTATGGCAGTTTCATTTTCTTAAATTCTTTGGTGAGGGCTATTATTCGATCATCATTCTGATTGTTTGGCATAGGTGGCACTGAAGGAGGAGGCGGAGGGTATGGTAGACACCCTATTTTTGACCGACCTTAAGACTCAGACGTCATCGATTGAGCGCTCGGTGATGTTGCATATCGTGCTCGTTCAGAAGTCTCAGAGTCACGGCCGTGCGCCCTGCCTCCAGACTTCCGAACTCTCTTCTGTGTCTTGCCTCGGTTTGCGAACCAGACTCGGTTTTCTCTGTTTTCTTTCCTGAGGGGAGGGAGAGGTCCCGTAGACTATCTCTCGGTGGCCGTGGGCAACATTTCGTGCCCGTAGGCCATTTTGCCCATTTCGGAGCCCGGTTCCCGGTTTTCGGAGCCGTCAGGCCGTGTGCCTCGGCTCGGGACCACCCAACCATCTCCGACTCCTCCGGTTTTTGGCATGCATCTCATTTACTCCCTTTCGAGGGACACTGGGGTCTTAGATACCCACTTCGTGGCCGAACCACTTTCGGTGCTTAACGGCCTTTTCGGGATCCCGAACTGCGTGTTTTGGTCCCCGAGCATTCGTTTTGCATCGGTTTTGTTCATTTTTGGCAGGTACCTCTGTTTTATCATAAGGAAGATCACTGGAGGGTGGGAGGCTAGTAATTGTCTCAAGCAACCAGTTATGCTCTTCCGGCGCCCCCCGGCGCCCGTTTTTCTCACTTCCGGGCTAATGTTGAACACCCTAGGGCCATTTTCTTCGAGCCAAAACCACATATTTGTGATGTACACACATGGGAGGACCCTAAAAACATATGGCCGGCCAGTAACTCTCATTGAACCTTTTGAACCCCTCTTTGAATTGGCCTATTCTCTCTCCTGTTTCAGAGTTGTCAAATTTGAACCATAGGGTCTTGTTCAGCACACATGGGAGGCCACCAATGTGTGGTGGCCGGCCCAAATTTGACCATTTTTACCCCTTGGCCGGCCGGCCACCTGCAGAAAAAAGCACATGGCCGGCCATGCTCCTGGGATGTGTTCCTTACAGCTGCACAGCTGTTTCCCCCAGAAAAGATCTGTATCCGGGGGATATTTTGGAGGGGAATAGCTTGGGTGCATTTCCCTCCACCTTTACACCCCTCCTTTTGTCCATATAAGGCAGCCTCCAACACTCTTTAGGGTTAGAAAAATTGGCTTCAAGCATACATACACATCTCTATCCATCTCTCTCAAATCTTCAAGTTTTGGTGCCATTTCTTCATCATCATCAAGCACACCATCACCACTCCATTTCCAGCAGCAAGGAGAGGTTCTTAAGGGCTTAGAAGCAACATTTCTCAAGCCAAGAAGCAAAGAAAGAGGTCTTCAAGGGTAAGTCTCAAATCCCTCTTTTACACCACTTTCTTGCCTCTTTTCTTAACCTTTTGCTCACTGTTTTGAGCTCCGACCAATACTGAAAGTGGTCCTATTTTGAGCTATTCTTCATGTTTGTTTCAAGGGCTCAACCTGTTTGAGCCCTCCATCTTGCACTTCTTCAATATCCTCTTATATGCCATTATTTTGCATTGAATATTTGGCCTATGTGTGATCTGAATTGGAGCATCTCATGAACTGATATTGTGCTTATTTTGAGGCCCTCTTCAACATTGAAGAAGGGCTCAACCTTGTTTTCATGCTCCATATGCCACTTGCTTTGAATCCATGTTTTACCCTTGTTTTTTGCATGCTTTTTCTAGCCTATGAGTGATCTGTTTTCGAGCATAATGTAAACTGTGAGTGGGCCTATTTTGAGCCCCTCTTCAACATTGAAGAAGGGCTCAACCCTGTTTGGCCTCTCTATCATGCACTTGCTTCATAATCTCTCATATTTACCGTAAATTTGCATGATTTGTTTGACCTACATGTAGTCTGTTTTGGAGCATGTCATGAACTGTGAGTAAGCTTATTTTGTGTCCCTCTACAACATTGTAGAAGGGATCAACCTTGTTGGGGGTCTCCATGTTATACTTGTCTTATATCCCTCTTTGGCCCCCATTTTGCATGCTTTTTAAGCTTATCTAGCTTCTTTTCGGCCATCATCAGAACTGGAAAGAGTCATATTTTGATCTTCTTGACATATTTCATTAAGGGTCTTTGCTGGTTTGATGAATGTTTGGGGTACCTCATGTTATAGCCTTATGTATCCTCAATCTTGCATGCATTTTTAGCATGTTTGCATACTGAGTTGGGGGATGTCATCTACTGTAAATGTTCATATTTTTAGTCCCTCATCAGTGTTGTAGAAGGGTACTTTTCCATTTGGCATCGCATGTATCACTTGCTTCAATACCCCTCTCTTGGCTCGTATTTTGCATGCTATTGTTGCCCTATCTATGCTTGCTGTTTGGCCTTGTTTTAGACTGAAAAATGCTATTTTGGGGCTGCCTTGCTACTGTTTTGCATGTCATGTACCAATTATGCATGTTTAGTATGGCTGTAGGCCATTCGGGTGCTTAATATCGCATTTCGGGACCATTCCGTGCATTGGTGTCATTTCCCCACCTTTCGGGACTGTTTTGCATCATTTGTGAGTGCTGAAATTCCATTTGCATGTTTGCATATCATTTCCATGTCATTTCATGCCTTACGGCCATCGCCTCGGTTTGCGCGCCGCGTGTGCACGCATTTCGAGGCACTCATTTTTCATCCGTCGGCTCTATGTGAGTGTGGCTGAGGCTTCATGTTAGTATAAGTCCATTTGCATTCGTATGTCATTTCATGCTTTATATCATTGCCTCGGTTTGCGCGCCCGTGTGCACGCATTTCGAGGCATCTCATTTTCATTCGACGGCCTCCCGTTGTGAGTGTGGCTGAGGCATCTCTCGTATGGTGTAAAGCATTTCGCATTTCTGTATGTCATTTTAGTCTCATCGCACTGCGTATGCCATTTTCTCGATTTGCGTGCCAGTGTGCACGCATTTCGAGGCGCTTCATTTTCATCTATTGGCCTCCCGTGTGAGTGTAGCTGAGGCTCTCTCATGTTGGTGTAAGCCCATATTGCATCGCATATCTCATTTTAGTCCTGTTGCATTCCGTATGTCATTTTCTCGGTTTACGTGCCCGTGGGCACGCATTTCGAGACATCTCATTTTAGTCTCATTGTATGTCATATTTCATGCCATTTCATGCCTTAGGATCATCGCCTCGGTTTGCGTGCCCGTGTGCGCGCATTTCGAGGTATCTCATTTTCATAGCATAGTGCATGCTAGGATTGTATCTTAGTTGCATTCATGCATATCATACATATTGCATCGTGTTCGGGATAGGAGTTAGCCCGGGCACGGGAAACGAGGCACGTTTCGTACTCCGAGTGACGGAACGGGTCTCAATTCCTAAGTCACCAACACTCCGGATTACCCATGATGGAGCTAGGTTTTGTTGTAGCATTCATCTGCATTTCATCCTATATTGAGTTGTGCAATCCGATTCCTCGGCCATCATGCATCGAGATGCGTGATTGGTGGCACGAGGATCGAGGCATGCATATATATCTGTGAAATACATTGCTATGCCCCTTTCCTGCTCTCTGTTGCAGCATATGAAGAATCAGTAACTTTTCAGAGTCTGGCACGCATTTCGAGGAACATTGCGAACAAAGGCTAATCGGGGCATCCCAGTGGATTTCCAAAAAAAACAGCCCAGCATGCATCGTTTCATTGTCTGGAGCGGAATCAAGGCAGCCCCCTGGCTTGCATGCCAGTTTACAGCTTTCTTAGTTTAATTTGTTAATTAATTCAGACTGTAATATTTCGGACTGTATTATTCTTTCATTTCGGACTGTATTATTCTTTCATTTCGGACTGTATTATTCATTCGGACCCTCTGCGCGAGGGCATAATTGTAATAAGTGTGGGTGAGTGTGATGTATGTCTTCCAACCCCGCGTCCTTCTTCCCTTTTATTTACCCGCTTATGATGGTTAGATATAGGGCATATTTCAATTAGCATACAGTATGACAGCATGTTTGCATCATTCATCTGTTTTGCACGCACCGGGCTCGGCGCATCATACAAACTGCATTTGTATTTCAATTCCAAGTTGAGTACTTGATAGCTGTAGCATTCCACATGCCATGTTTAGAATAGCCGAGCCTGCTATAGTTGCATTTTTGCATGCGTTGCATTAGGCATTACTGTAAAATTAGGATCATGCATGATTTCTAATCAGTTTCTGTTTTTGGCTTGGAGTACTCAGTGAGTTTTATGCTTCAGCATCCTTGCATGCGTGTGAGTGACTGCCATGAATAGCATGCTTGCCATGAGGCTATATGCTTATGTGATATAACTGCCTTGAATGCCTGTGGGTGGAGGTTGTGTTACTTGAATTGGGACAATGCGTTGACTGTTTGTTTTAAGCCCACTAGATAGTGGCAAAATCATGTTTTCTAAGCCCACCTGAGGGTGGCAAATCTGCGTCTTAGCCTACCTGCGGGTAGCACCATCAAACCATTTTCAAACAACAAACATGAAATGTTTTGTTCCAATTCAGGCGACTCAGTCTATACTTGTTTGCTGCGAGCATCACATAGTAACCTAGGCTAATAACCGGAGTAAGAACATACAATGTTTTCAAAAACGGATATCATGGTTAGTAGAGGCCGGTCTTTGACCGGGCGAGCGGGGGTGCTCACGAAGTGACCTTTCCCAATCGTACCCAAGTTCCCGAGCCGAGGCAACTTTGGTGATGACGGACACGTGGCCTTTGGCACCGAGTCAGGGTTTCCTAAATTTCCCATTTTAAAAAAAACATTTAGGTGGCGACTCTGTATCTGGCGAAGCAGTCCATGTTTGGCACTTCTTTCAAAAAATCTGTTTTCAAAAACGATTTGCCGGATTTGGACTCTTTGGTTCAAGATTAAGAACCGTGACCCAAACCGAGTCCGAGCTGTAGCGAGGTCCCCCGCGGGCTTGTTACAGTATGGTTGTTGCCACTGTTACTGTTGCCTCAATGTCTCTTCCATTTCCTGAATCAGTCTTTCCATTCTATTCATTCTGGCATGTAGAAGACTCCTCTATTTCATCACCTCTTGTTCCCACCATCTGATTAGACTTGCATTATACTTTATACAAAGGGATTCACAAGTATACATATACTAAAGAGCACACATATTCAAGTAATTCAGAATGCAAGCAAATCACAAACTTATAACACATAATCGTTCACATTGAAGCATTCAAGCATATCCTTGATGTTTTCAGATTCATACTTAACACATGAATGCATTCTAGATCTTTTCTAGACGCTTATTGCTCATTTGGATAAGTGTGTGAGTTATTAACTCGTGCTCTGATAACACTTATCACCTGCGGCCTTAAACCAAACAAAACGTAATCCATCAGAGTTAAGGGGCCAAACGGAAGCAAACTTACAAATTGTCCATAGAGCCGTGCTTACATGGTACAACAAATGACACATCTGTGTATTCATTAATAGCTCACACCAGAAGGGAAAATA
This sequence comes from Camellia japonica, assembly GCA_030407325.1. Taxonomy (NCBI): domain Eukaryota; kingdom Viridiplantae; phylum Streptophyta; class Magnoliopsida; order Ericales; family Theaceae; genus Camellia; species Camellia japonica. The sequence goes on from JAPPVO010000031.1 coordinate 115,415,908, forward strand.
ACAAAAAGTTCTATATGCACAGGATCATTCAAAACTTAGTCAGCCAAGCCAAAACTTATGTACAAAGGTGATCCAACAATTTCGCCAACATAACGAGATTATAACAAAAGATCAAAAGAGGCAAAAGTAAGTCTCATGTGTGAAACGGTTGGGCTGACTCTCCAAAACTTGACCTTTCTCACAGACTTCACCGGGGCTAGGTTTGGACATCTCTTTGCTCACCTACATACATATGAATGAGTGTGAGCGAAAGCCCAGCGAATAATATCAAATAAAGAAGCTATGCGAATAAAATTGACATATATCAGACGGCCTTGGGCCCATGTAGAATTCTATTTAGTGCATTATTTTGGTACATTAGGCAATCCAAGCCCGAACATATCAAACGGCCTCTGGCCCACTTCGTTCCTTAACAAACGGCCTCGAGCCCAATTTGTTCATGTATATCAAATGGCCTTTGGCCCATTCATTCATTCATTCATGTCAAACGGCCTTCCACCCGATCGTTCATGTCAAACGGCCTTCGGCCCGATCATTCCTGTCAAACGGCCTTCGCCTAATCATTCATGTCAAACGGCCTTCAGCCCAATCATTCATGTCAAATGGCCTTCGGCCCAATCGTTCATGTCATACGGCCTTCGGCCCAATCGTTCATGTCAAACTGCCGTTGGCCCAATCGTTCATGTCAAACGGCCTTCGGCCCAATCATTCATGTCAAGCGGCCTTCGGCCCAACCATATGGCATAACAAATATCTTTCCACAATTCGATTTGACAAACTTATAAAACTTAGATGGAAGTAAGCAATTGGACAAATAACATACTTTAAATATCTTTATTAAGATATTACTCACAGTGATCTACCGATGGATTTGCTCTTGTGCTTGACTCTACACATTTCATGAACATAATGGGTCATAAACGATTCAATCCGTTCTTAATTCATGCATCCCTCTTAGGCTTCTTTCTTATCCTTTTAACTCATTTATGATGCTCAATGCATGCCTAAGAGTGCTTAGAAAAGAAAAAGAACGGAAAACGAAACACAGAACACCTTTACAAAATTTCTGAAACAGGGGTCCCCGCTCGAGTGTGGGTTTTGCCGCTCGAGCGGACCCTCATGATCTGCAAAAGTACTGGTTGCCTTGTTTTTATGCTCGAGTGTGAATTCAGACACTCGAGCTGAAAGGCACATTACATGGCTCCCCGCTCGAGCATGAATGCCCCCGCTCGAGCGGACATCAATGTCTGCAAAAGTTCTGGGAGCTCGCATTTCACGCTCGAGTGGCGCTTTCCCCGCTGGAGCGGACATGCCAAATTCTGGGTTTTCCAGAATTGTTATTCAAGTGCAACCTTGATATTCAAAGGTCCAACATTCATGTTTTTGGTCCAAAAACGTGGAAACACAATGTATAGCATAAGGATGTAAGCAATATGAGGCCAATTATTCAAAATCATGGTCATATTCTCAAATTATTCAACATTTCTTTTGTATAATCAAAACTTATGCATTCAAACCTCATATAAGCTCCATATCTTCAATAATCAAACATGCATGTCAATTTTTGACTTCATTTCTATTTCAATCTTACAAACACTTATTACTATGAAACCCATGAAAAATTATGCATGCATGTGAAGATTGGGCCCAATTCTCCATGTTCAACATTATTCATGCTAGCTTATACAATTTCATGGCAATTCATGGTGATTCATAGTAATTTCATGCATGCATGTGCATTCTAACTTCATATTCAACTCAATCTTTTCTATGAGCTACCCTACCACTTGAATTCACAAAATTACATACTCAACTCATAAATTAAGAATTGATTACTCACCTAGGAGCTTTAAACACAAGTTCTTTGAGTTTAACTTCCAATTCTTAAGCCTTGAGCCAAAATTGCACAATTCTCCCTCTTCCTTTCTCTCTAGAGCCGACCCTCTCCCTCTCTAGAGTGTAAAATCTGATCTTGAGCTCAAAACTAAAGGAATGTGGGTGTATAATGGCCCTTTTTATAGCCTCTCTTAATCAAATTCCATCAACACTAATTAATTGAGCACTATTTCATCAATTTAATCTATTTAATTTGATCTGAATAAATTTTCAATTAAATTTCACCGTAGGCTCTCAAAATTACGATAATCACAATGGCGTAATCTATTTCGGTTTCTGTGGCCGATAAGGCCTTCAATTTTTCAGTTTGTAACAGTTAGCTGAACAGATTTTCCTACGGCAAACAGATAGAAATTCAAAATCACATATATTCATATAAATGGCACTCAAAATCATATCAAACACATAATCACATTCATAATAAAGATCAATTAGCATAATGGAACAGGGTTATCATATTATTAGTCTAAGCTAATTGGACCTATATAAGGCCAATGTGTGTGTATGTGTATGTGTGTGTGTGTGTGTGTGTGAGAGAGAGAGAGAGAGAGAGAGAGAGAGAGAGAGAAGCATAGGAGAGTGGAATTCAAGCTTGGAATTGTAAAGAATTGAAGGATTCAACTTGGAAGCTCAAAGAATTAACAACTTAGAACACAATTGAACACCTAAGGTAAGAATTCAAGCCTTTAAGTTTGTAATGGAGTTGGTTAATACATGAATTCAAGTGAGTTAGGTGGTTTAATACATGAATGAAGCTAGGATAAAGAATTTTTGCTCAATACATGCTTGCATGCATAATTCATGAATTATGAGTTTTATTTTCACTCAAGTTTTACATGCAAGTGCATACAATTGCTATTTCTTGGGAGCTCACCATGCAATTTCCACAAAACAATTCATTTTAGCAAATTTTGGAAGCTTTGAATTGAAATTATTGCATGCGTGTTACATACATATACATTTCAAGTTTGGTTTTGCATAATTGACATGCTTTTGGGCTTTGATTATTGCGAAATAGCTTTCAATTCATGAAGTCCTATGAGTTTCAAAATGTTTTCTCAAGTTTTGGCCCAAAAGGATGTGTTTTGAAGCTTTGAAATCAAGTTTTGAAGCTAGGAGTGCAATCTAGAAATTCTAGAATTCGCACTCTTCGCTTGAGCGGTGGAGTCTGCGCTTGTGTGAAGAATGTGAGCCCCCAATACTTTTGCAGAGTTTTGGGGTTGGCTTAAGCGGCAAAACCTATGCTTGAGCGACCACCCTTATTTTTGATTCTCAACTTGAGTGTGGGAAGTTTCGCTCGAGCGTAAAATGAGAGCTTCTAGAAGTTTTACAGAGTTTTGCAGAACACTCGAACGACCAAAGTTGAGCTTGAGCAAAGACCCTGTTTTCAGAAATTTGACTAAGTGTTTCAACTCATGTTTTGGCATCCTCATTGCATCTTAGGCATTTCTAAGCCTTAATTAAGACATAATAATGAGGATAAGGATTAGAAACACACCTAGATAGAAAAGGAATGAGTTATGTGTTTTCCGGGCATATGTTTCAATGTGTATCCGCTATGTGTTTGTGTAGGTCACGTGCCATAGATTGTTTGATCCGACTGTTTTGACTCTTCTGCTATGGGAGCTATCTGTGAGTAACAACTCTGTAACGCTAGGTTTGAATAAAAGTAATTTCAGAATGATAAGATATGATTTGATTTATGAAATGATATTTTGTGAATCATGAATGAATGTCCAATTTTTTGAAATGTATTTGTGGCATCCTTAGTTCAAATAGCCCTCACCCGGGGGAAACAATACCGTGACTTATGTTTATATGGCCTCGCCCGAGGGAAACAATACCGTGGCTTATGTTTAATTGTCCCTCGCCCAGGGGAAACAATACCGTGGCTTATGATCATATGGCCTTGCCCGGGGGAAGCAATATTGTGGTATGTGTTCCTATGGCCCTCGCCTAGGTGAAACCATCGCATGGCTACTTGTGCACAAGATATGGACCTTTGGGTCGTTGGTACCGACTACGCAAATAGGTCTCAAGACCAATTTGATATAATAGCTAATGGATGTACCACATATAACTGCTTATGACTTCTGGTTACGTATGTGATTTTGAATTTGTTTTTGATATGAACTCTGATTTCTGAAACTGTTTGGACATCATTCATAAACCCTTTACTCTGTTATTATTTACTGGGCACTAATTCACTGTATTATTTATGTATGTAGGTGACTAGGTGCATCACCAGGCACAAAATTGATTGCCTGGAGTTTCGTTTTGTCAGCCAGCCATTGTGCTTCCCAAGGAGGTTCCCATCTGAGAAGTGCTCCTATTTTGTGATCAATGGCTAAGACTTTTCTTTTGTTTTGTATTTTGTTTTTCTGTTACTAGTTGGACAAGTCTTTTGTTTATCTGTATATGGTGACACAAGGATGACATCTTAATTATGTAAATTAAGTTTTAAATCTTTCTGTCCTAAGTATGTCTACACAGCTCTATGGATGTTGTATGTTTGTAATTGCTTTCGCTAGCCCCTGTATTTTGTTTAATTTGTTTAGAGGCCTTTGGTAAACCCTAGATTATTGGCCGGTTAGAACGCTAAGCTTATAGTGATGGGTTTGGGTCATGATAGTGTGGTATCAAAACACGTGTTATACTGCACACATGAGTCCATATGAACTATAGGATGCCAGATAAAGGAATTAGGGACATTACATCTACATGTGTGAGTGTGTGTGCATGTGAAATATCTGAGCAGATCTAAATTATTGTGAAATGACATGAACATATCTGAACTGAACATGAACATTGAGGAACTGTAAAGAATTATTTGCCTGTGTTTATTACTGCCTTGTTTACCTATAGCAATGGAAAATCCAAGAAGTGATGGTACAATTGAATCTTCTAAGGCCTGAATAAACTGCATGGAACGGATGTTAGAGACTTTAATAGAATCAATGATATAGCAACAGAGACAACAACCTATACCTCCTCCACCCCCTTCGGTCCAAGTAGAGCCAGTCAACAATGACATTCTTAGTTTGACTTAGAAATTTAACAAGATGAAGCCACCAACTTTTCTAGGTAGTATTGAACCATTAAAGGTCAAGATATGGATGCTAGAGACTGAAAAACTATTTGAAGTCTTTCCATCTTTCCATGTTCTTAACTCCAGAAAGTTTTGTTGGTAACTTACACTCTAAAAGACGAAGCCCGACGTTGGTGGATGCTTATCCGAGACACTAATGGGGCTTTAACCCAGAATCAATTTAAAGTGATCTTCTATGAAAAATACTTCCCACAATGTTTTCGAGACTGAAAGGTGTCCAAGTTTGAACAATTAAAGCAAGGCAACATGTTTGTGGCTGAATATGAAGCCAAATTTACCGAGTTAGCCCAGTTTTCCCACACATGGTAGACACAGATTATAAGAAAGCTCAAAAATTTGAAGGAGGCTTAACCTTGGAAGTATTTGAAAGGGTCGGTGTATAAAAACTGCTTAAATATGTGGATGTGCTTAATAGAGCTCTAATGGCAGAAGCTAATTTAGCTGTAATGAAACAAATGAAAGCTCCAACAACTGAATTGAGAGGCAAGAGATTTGGGTTTAATTCCAGAAAAGGCCGATCATTTTCAAAGAAGCGAAATATAGGGTCTAGAATCAAAACAGCGGTATAGCACCTACTTGCCCAGAATATGGAAAGAAACATAAAGGCCCCTGCTATCGATCAACAGGAGCTTGCTTCCGGTGTGGCAAGATTGGCCACATGATGAAAGATTTCCCACTCACAGCTGAAAATGTCAACTGTTCTGCGGCAAGTTCAGCCGAATCCACTCCTGTACCAAGAACTAATACTAGAGCTAACATTGGAAAAGAAAGTTTGAGACAAGGCCGAGTTTTTGCACTTGTTCCTGGAGATGTCCAGAACACTGAATCTGTGGTGTCAGGTATACTTCCTATTTGTGCTCAAAATGCACATGTCTTAATAGACTCTGGATCTACCCATTCGTTTGTGTCACATGCTTTTTCTCAAAAGTTGACTAGACCTCTAGAACAAATGAGCTGCATATTATCTGTCTCTACACCATCTAGGGGTTCCATGATATGTGCTTATATTTACTCGACATGTGATATTTTGATTGGTGATATGTTGTTGTATGTTGATTTGCTCCCCTTGAGTATTGATCATTTTGATTGTATATTGGGCATGGATTGGTTGACCAAGTATTATGCTACTATTCATCATGTGAATAAATCTGTTGTATTTCAACCTCTAGGGTTACCTAAATTTGTATTTGCTAGGAATAGGGTAGTTCCTCCACCGTACTTGATCTCTTTTATGAAAGCTAGTAAACTGTTGAGAAAAGGATGTTGAGTTTATTTATGTCTGTGGGAGCCAAATATGGCAAAATCAGAAGGTGCGTACCATTGGAAGACTGATATTAATCGGCTGTATCCTACGAGAATGGAAAGCCGAATATAATATATGTGCCGAATAAGTGTGACCCTTAGAGCCGAATAATAGAAGAAATGATTAAAAAGTAGGCACTGGCCCCCGAGGACCAAAAGGAACAGGTATAAATACAAGAACAATGGATTAGAAAGGTATGTAAGAATCATTTCACTTACTTAGAAAACAAGCTATCTTGAGTGTGAACTGATTGCCCGTCGGAGTGCTAATTCTGCACCCCCGACCGGAGTGTTTGTATCTTTCAGTGACTTGCTGAGGATCCTAGTGTCTCCCAGGAATCTGAAGAGTATTTCCAAACCATCTCTCCATAATTGGCGGCCGTCTGTGGGAATACTCAAATACATCCATGGCAGGCGTGACTGAAGATCCTCCGATAGCCACTGACGAGACCGCAGAGAGAGATGACCTCACTCCAGTAAATATGCTCGGAAAGGAAACCATCGCTGCAAGACGTGCCTTGAACTTCGACTCACCAACGACTTCAGCGCAAGAGACAATGCAAGCGATCATGGAACAAGCAAAGAAGAATGAACAAAGGCTGGAGAACATGATCGCTGAAAATGAACGTCTTCGTCAAGATTTGGCCCTGGAAGTAGCAAAATCTAGAGAAGCCATGCGCCAAGATCCCAAACGACCTCCGAGGGCAGTGGACAATGACCTCGAGCCCGATCTAAGGATACCGATAGCGACTCAACTCATTACCCACGGAGCTCAACAAGAAGGAACGATCCGAAACTTCAGCTCCTCCGAAAAGAGTCCACATACAAGGAACAAGCGCAGAAGAAGCAGTTCAGACGAAGAGGACCAGCACGATCCTTTTGTCCGACGGATTGCGAGGGCGGCCCTGCCCAAGAAGTTCAAAGCTCTGTCATTCACTCTTTACGACAGAAAATCAGACCCCACTGATCATATCCGTCACTACAAGCTGGCCATGACATTGCATGCAGACAATGAAGCCCTCATGTGCTGAATATTCCCCAGCAGCCTGGGGCCATTAGCTGTCAGGTGGTATTACAAGCTAGAGCCGGCTTCGATCAAAATCTTCCATCAATTACAGAAATCCTTCAGGGCCAGGTTCATCACCAACGAGATACAGCCGAAATAGGCCGACTCTCTCTGGGCTATGCAAATCCAGTCAGGAGAAACGCTCAGAGCGTATTCGGCGCGCTATTGGGAGTGCTTCAACCTCGTCGACGACACTTGCAATGACTCCATGGCCATCACCGCCTTCAAAATGGGACTATATCCTGACAGTGCTCTTCGCAGTTCCCTGACCAGAAGACCCCCCAAGACAGTTTGGGCATTGATGAAGAAAGTTGAAGAGTATTGCAAAGTGGAAGATGATGCCTTGAGAATAAAAGCCGGACAAATGTCCAACAAAACGCCCCCCCTGAAATTGCTCAACCAATAAGTTCCGTGCCACCTCCGAGCCCTGAGCCGTGGTAACGCGCTAAACGAGACAAAAGGCGGGACTCTCGCCGATCAAGCGATCAATGCTCCCACCGGACGAATGAATAACTGCAAGTCGACAACAGGCGCTCGAGGCGTGCCGACAAGAAGTACACAGAGTTGTCAGAGCCAATCGCTGCAATAATGACCAAAGTCCGACACCTTCCATTCTTCAAATGGCCGTCAAAGATGGTGGGACCACCCGACACGCGAAGAAGGGATAGGCGGTGCGAGTATCACAAAGATCACGGCCATGAAACTGAGAGTTGTTACGCATTAAAGGATCACCTGGAAGAACTGGTGCAAGACGGCCGACTGCAACAGTATGTGAGAAAGGGAAAGCCAATCAAGGCACTAGCCTTAAGGTAGGACTCACCTCCACTTGGCGTGATCCATATAATCTACAGCCTGCCTACATCCCCAACCGTACACACAATTCAATCGCATCCAATCCCCCAAAAGCAACGTATTCCGACCGAATGGCCCAGAGAAGCTCCGACAATTGCTTTCGATGACTCCGATCTTAGCGGCACAACAGCTTCCCACATCGATCCGTTGGTCATCAAATTACGCGTAAATCGGTTCACCATTGAACACATTCTCATAGACCCAGCGAGTACTTCAGAGGTTATGTATTACAAAACTTTCATCAAACTCGGCTTCAACAAGTCAGATCTGTCTTCGGCGCCTCACCCATTGTTCGGCTTTAATACGAATCCTGAGTACCCGTTAGGAAAGATCATACTACCTGTTCGAGCGGGCTCCAGAACGGTTGAAGTAGAATTCCTGGTCGTAAAGCTCCCTTCGACGTATAATGTCATCATGGGGCGAACCTGGTTACATATTATGAAGGCCGTTCCAAGCACTTATCATCAGCTTGTGCACTTCCCTACAGCCCATGGCATTGAAGAAATCTGTGGCTCCCCGTAATCGGCACAAGCAGAGATTTTATAAAAATCCTATCACTGACCCGACCTGTGGGCTTTGATACTTGTACATATATCACTTCTGCAATGCAAACCATTTTCCTTCGTCGCTCAATTCATTTCTCAAACCCCATTGTAGCGCTCATCATGTTGACGATTCAAAGCCCCCTTTGGTGCATGACACCTTAGGGCTGATTAAGCCTCCGGATTCAGAGCGCCCTTCGTGGATATCACGATTGGCCACATTAACTCTCCGGATTCGGAGCGCCCTATGGTGCATGACACCTTAGGGCCGATTAAGCCTCCGAATTCGGAGCGCCCTTCGTGGATATCACGATTGGCCACATTAAGTCTCCGGATTCGGAGCCCCCTTTGGTGCATGACACCTCAAGGCCTATTAAGACTCCGGATTCGGGCCCCCCTCACCTTAGGGCAGATTAAGACTCCGGATTCAGAGCCCCCCCCCCCTTTTGGTGCATGACACCTTAGGGCCGATTAAGACTCCGCATTCGGAGCCCCCCCTTTGGTGCATGACACCTTAGGGCCGATTAAGACTCCATATTCGGAGCCCCCTTTGGTGCATGACACCTTAGGGCCGATTAAGCCTCCGGATTCGGAGCGCCCTTTGTGGATATCACGATTGGCCACATTAAGTCTCCGGATTCGGAGCTCCCTTTGGTGCATGACACCTTAGTGCTGATTAAGACTCCAGATTCGGAGCCCCATTTGGTGCATGACACCATAGAGCTGATTAAGACTCCAGATTCGGAGCCCCCCCCTTTGGTGCATGACACCTTTGGGCCGATTAAGACTCCGTATTCGGAGCCCCCTTTGGTGCATGACACCTTAGGGCCGATTAAGCCTCCGGATTCGGAGCGCCCTTCGTGGATATCACGATTGGCCACATTAAGTCTCTGGATTCGGAGCCCCCTTTGGTGCATGACACCTTAGGGCCGATTAACACTCCGGATTCAGAGCCCCCTTTGGTGCATGACACCTTAGGGCTGACTAAGTCTCCGGATTTGGAGCCCCCTTTGGTGCATGACACCTTAGGGCCGATTAATCCCTTGGATTCGGAGCGCCCTTCGTGGATATCACGATTGGCCACATTAAGTCTCTGGATTCGAAGCCCCCTTTGGTGCATGACAGCTTATGGCCGATCAAGTCTCCGGGTTCGGCATGAACTAAGCCGAACGAACTATATTCAAGGGCAACACAAACAGTTCTCTCCACATACGAAACGCCGGTTACGGAGCCCCATCGGCATAGGATGTCTTTGGGCCGATTAAGGCTCCGAATCCGCAGCGCCTCTGGCGCATAACACCCTAGGGCAGATCATACCTCCGTATTTGAAGTACCCTTTGGCACGAACAAAACAAAACAAAATAAAACACGCCAACATCCGAAATAAGGTGCTTAACTAAGCATATAAAAAATTCAGAATAAGACGCAAATGTTTGAAATAAAACTTTTTATTGATCAAACAGTTGTTATATAAACGCAACCCGCATTTGAGCATTACAATACCCATTTTCAACCACAAAAGCTAAAAAGGGGAAAAGATGCATTGGTAAAGTGGCAGTGCCGAATCAACTCCCATCACTCGGAAGTCCTCCACGGTTTGCAATGCCTTGAGCCAATTGTGCCCAAGCCCATGACTTGCACATTGCCAAACTTCCCCTGATACCATTGACAATGTCAAGGCAAAGATTCTGGACAAGGAAGGATAAACCCAACGGTCGTTGCCTTTCCTTTCGGGGTGATCTGCTTCGACGACTTGAAGACTCATGCCAACTTTTGGACGCCCTACCTCCCATACGGATGGGTCCTCTACCGCGCTCCATTGCAACACCAAGCTCGGCTAAACTCCGAGCCTCCCTAATTAACATCCTCACTTATCTCACCTCACATAATAAGTGATTGTTCATCTGCGCGAAGCGCCCACTCCTTTTATTTTCAACACTGGCAGCGATCTCGAGGCCCCAATCTCGAGGCGATTGCATTAATGCTAAACTCCATGAGACAAATATCGGTTGACATTCGCCATGGCCTAGTTATCCAAACGACTTTTTGAAGCACATGCACTAGCCAAAAATCTAGGCCCCGAGCTGAGTTGAATTTGCCGCAGCCACTCTAACCACTGGTTTTCGGCTTCCTCAGGTTACAATGGCCTCATTCAGGAATAAACGACTATCACGTATGGTTCGACCCTGCCTATAAACCGGCGTATCACCAGACCGATCAACGTTTATACATACATCCAAACATATATACAATAAAACGAAACACATACATGCCGAATACGAACTGCAACAAAATATTTATAATAGAACGTTTTTTATTCAATCAAACAATAAATTACATAGTTTTGAACGTGATCTGCGTTTCAAACCTTACAATAAGTATACTTATACGGCGTCACCTTCATCTTCACTATTCTCGACTTCAAAAGCAGAAAATGGAAAATCTTTACTGTGGTAGAGTGGCGATGCCGAATCAATGCCCGACGCTCGAAGAGCTTCTGCAGCTTGAGATGCCTTGATCTAACTGTGCCTAAATCCACGATTTTCACATCGGCAAACTTCTTTGGCAAGTTTCTTCTTGGTCTTTTCGATTCCAACTTTTCGGCCTTCATGAAAACCTTTCTCATAGGCCTCCCCTTCGCGCTCTCCATTGCGAACATACTCGCCGTCTCACGATCGGCAAGCACGGTACTGATGAGCCGACTGGTAACCCTTTCTTCCACGATTGGGTTTCCCTGCCCGGCGGGTTGTGCCTGAGCCGCCTTGGTCCTCCTTAACTCGCGCTCAGCCGCCTCCGCGCGAGCCTCCAAACTTTGAATACGTTCCTCCTTCTTCTTCATTTCTCGGCGGGCTGCGCGCAACCGCATGCTGATTTCATAGGCAGTGTAAAGCCCCTTCACCGCCCCGTGAATGCCATCATGAAATACTTCATAGTCTTGTCAACCTACCATCGATTGCTGAACCTCAGGAGGAAATATTTGTCGAGCAAACTCGACCGCTACATTTGGGTCTCGAACGATTGAGTCCGCCTCTGTCATAGGTCTATTCCCCACAAATACCGCAAAGCTTAATGGGCACAGATTCGCATTAGATCCCCTCTCGACTCGAGGTTGAGAAGATCTGCCCTGCGACTGCTTGTCCCGCCTGGGCGACCTGCTTCGACGTCGGGGAGACGGACACCTCTCTCGATCCCTGGAACTCTTACTCCCTGTGCGCGAAGGTTCACCACCTCGATTCATGTCTCCACCCAGCTCAGCTAGCGTCCTCGCTTCCCCTCTGCTATTAAAGAAGAGTCTGTTCGACATTCACACGATACCTTCAAAAGCTAGAGTCAGTTCTTTACTGTGCTCATAAAAGTTGTACCTTTAATCATTTATCCTTTACAGAGGCAGCACCCTCGAGGCAATCTCATTAATTGTGAAAACCTCAATCGCCCGGCGCCGACTGGATCGACCCGCCTGGGGTAAGGGCAGATAAGTTCGTCTCATCTGGCGCCCGCATGATCATGCACCGCCTGGGGCAAGGGCAGATTAATCAATCTATTCGGCTTAAGTGCCCCAGCCGGCCCATGAATCGGCTTCAAAACAGATAAGTTCATCTCATCCGGCGCCCGCATGATCATGCACCGCCTGGGGCAAGGGCAGATTAATCAATCTATTCGGCTTAAGTGCCCCAGCTGGCCCATGAATCGACTTCAAAACAGATAAGTTCGTCTCATCCGGCGCCCGCATGATTATGCACCGCCTGGGGCAAAGGCAGATTAATTAAGTGCCCCAGCCGGCCCATGAATCGACTTCAAAACCGATAAGTTCGTCTCATTTGGCGCCCGCATGATCATGCACTGCCTGGGGCAAGGGCAGATAAGTTCGTCTCATCCGGCGCCCGCATGATCGTGTACCGCCTAGGACAAAGACAGATTAATCAATCTATTCGGCTTAAGTGCCCTAGCCGGCCCATGAATCGACTTCAAAACAAATAAGTTCATCTCATCCGGCGCCCGCATGATCATGCACCGCCCGGGGCAAGGGCAGATTAATCAATCTATTCGGCTTAAGTGCCCCAGCCGGCCCATGAATTGACTTCAAAACAGATAAGTTTGTCTCATCCGGCACCCGCATGATCATGCACCGCCTGGGGCAAGGACATATTAATCAATCTATTCGGCTTAAGTGCCCCAGCCGGCCCATGAATCAGTTCAGCATAATACCCATGAACTATTCGGCATACGAATGATAAGTCAATATTGCCAAGATATTCAATCGTAGAAAGCTCAACAGAGTAATCATTCTATCTAAAGTAGTGAAAGGCAAAAATTCTTCACCAACATAACATCACAAACTGCGCATAAGTAGTAGTGAAACGACAAGATAATTTTCATTAATAAATTGAGCGCAGACAGTAACCAATTTATACATGAAAACTACTCGGAACCAACAAAAACATACATTAAAAGGGAAAGCATTTCACAAAATTCGAATGACTCCCAGATCAATCCTCGGGGTCAGACTCAAGTGGCTCAACGTCCACCTGCTCATAAGGAATTGGCAAGGCCTATGTAACCCTAGCGGCATCAAGGGCCTTGAGCCACCCATGTTTAAACCCCCGATTCTCAAACTTGGGGACTTCATCTATGTATTCCTCGAAGGCGGTGCCTTTTCCTGCTTCGAATGCGGCAGAAGCCTCAGATTCTGCCTTTTCCTTGGCCGCCTTCAACTCTGCTAACTTAGTCTCCATCTTGTTAAACGCCTCCTCGGCTAGCCTAAGCGATTCTTTGCTCGCGTTCGCCCTATCTTCGGCATCAGAACAGAGATTATCGGCAGTCCGAGCCCTTTCTGCTTCGGCTTCGGCTCGCGCGTCTCCATCGCGGCTCTCATCATCTCAAACTCGGCCCTTCTCTTTTGATCGCCCACTTCTGACTCTTCCTCTCAAGGCATCGTGTAGGCGGCGGCCCAAGTCGGCGATCCTGCCGACCGTCTGCAAAACGAGTTGGGATCGATAGCCATAGGCAACCAAAATCAAACAAGACAAGTTCACCTACCAAAAGTGCCGACTGCGCCGATAGGGCTACGGCCACAAATCCGGCACGACATGAAAGGATGCCTTATCAGCTGGTAGGGAGACTGAAGTCGCCAGGCTTAAGGCTACCGCTAGGTCGGTAATGATGGACACGTCAGAGGAAATCGGCGTGTCTCTGATCTTTGGTTGAACAATGAAAGGAACAACCACGTCCGACCTTCTAAGCGAGGCTTTGCAGCAGGACTATCTTCTGAACCGGCCTCTCCCTCGGCGCTACGCTTCTTGCCCGCTCTTCCGGAATCAACCGTTCTCAATGACCGGTTGTTCAACCTCTTTCGCCGTTTCGGCCGCAACAATCTCAGCTGGCTCTTCAATAAACGGGCTTCAAAAGACTCAATTAAGGCAGTCCAGAACGGCGGCCTCGGCCTTTTTCCGGGCAGCCATTCGCTCAGCATTTTTCTTCGAGCCATCTGCGTGGTTTTCCCCAGCCATACCTTGAAAAAAATCGCCGGGTAGGTCTCCCAAACTTCCAAAAATATCTCCAGAAGAAAACTCCGCCCGACCCAAAGTGGACGGCGAGGTAGGCTGACTAAGTCTGGCTGCCTTAAACGCCGAGTTTGGGCCTCGTCAACCTCTTCGGCCTCCTCAGCGAACTCTCTGGCCGGTTCGGCGAATACCTCTACCACCGGCTCCATGTCTTGCCCGAATCATAAGCTTCGAGACCAACTTGCCTAAGGCTCTTGAAGCTAGGGAAGATAAGAGCCGCAAGGTGTTGATCGCCGGATGGAATCGGAATGTTGTCAGCGGCCGAAAAAGTAGTATAAGTAGGCTCATATCGAAGAAGTATGTGGGCCGCTATCCCTTGCTTCTGTACGTTCGGACGACCGAAGTATCCGAGTGCAGTCGCAATCTGCGCAAGGACTGTGTCATCAGTAGAAACCAGAATCTTCTTCAATTTACTGCCTGCAAAGACAAAAGGTTAGACATAGAGAGAAGGCCGAATAAAGGAAAGTTCAATAAATACAAGGAGACACATGGCAACCTGGTTCACCCCTCCGTCTGGGAATAGGGTCTAGGCGATCCTTGCCTTCGCCAAATTCCCATTTCCCTCGGATATTGACCATTACATCATCCATACGCTTACCAGAACTAGCAAGCATGGTTACCAAATGATGGTCAGTATCCTTGCCCTAAGAAAGTACCGCCCAAGCCGACTGAAAGATTTGGCTAAAGCATAGCAGTGCCGAATGGCCGGAATGCCAAGATCGATCCTGAGGCGCCGGTTCAACTCTACGATCCCCATTATGATTCGAAAAAAGTTCACGTTGGGCTAAGAAGGAATCAGACCCCAATAGCGGAGGACGACCCTAAGGAATGGATGTAGGGGAAAACGGACCCCGCCTTTGCAATGGATAGGAGAGGAAAGACGATTGAATTTCGATCCTCTCTCTCCATATCCAGAGTATTGTCCGTCACTAGAGATAGATGAACATCGTCGGGGATGGAAAAGTGTCACCGGAATCCGGAGACACGAGCCTAAAAAAGGAGGTCTTTAAAGTGTTTAGCCATTTTCGCGGGGAATAAAGGGTTCGCCAAAATTAAAATAACAAACAGAAAGTAGGATTGCAAAGAAAAGAGAAGAAGACTTACGAGCAAGGGGGACGAGAGTAGACGGAGAAGAGTTGCAGAAAATGCGAGTCAGGGAAGAGATATCCGCTGGCGGTCCAAGAGTCTCGAATACTCGACGAAATGTGCATTCGAAAGGACTGAAATTTCAAATCACAATAAATGCGAGACGCACGAATGAGGCGGGAAAGTGTAATGATGACCGAAAATGTGTGCGCATTCTGACATCTGTATTGGGGTACGCAAAGTCGCCTAACCTATTTTAACTTTTCCAATTCAAGACCAAACACGCTGATTAACTACCGTCAATGGGGAGTTCGGGGGGCAATTGTGGAAGCCGAATATATGGCAAAATCAAAAGGTGTGTACCATTGGAAGACTGATATTAATCGGTTGTATCCTATGAGAATGGAAAGTCGAATATAATATATGTGCCGAATAAGTGTAGACCCTTAGAGCCGAATAATAGAAAGGTCAATGATTAAAAAGTAGGCACTGGCCCCGAGGACCAAAAGGAACAGGTATAAATACAGGAACAATGGATTGAGAAAGGTATGTAAGAATCACTTCACTTAACTTACAAAACAAGCTATCTTGAGTGTTTGAACTGACTTGCCTATCGGAGTGCTAATTCCGGCACCCCCGACCGGAGTGTTTGTATCTTTTCAAGTGACTAGCTGAGGATCACTAACGTCTCCCAAGATCTGAAGAGTATTTCGAAACCATCTCTCCACAATGTCGTATTCTGAATATGACTGTTAATAATGCTAATGTCTAGAACATTCCTATAGTTAATGAGTTTCCTGATGTGTTCCCTAATGAATTACCCGGAGATCTGATTGATAGAGAAATTGAATTTACCATTGAGATAGTACTTGGAACACAATCGATTTCCAAAACCCCTTATAGAATGTCAACCTCTGAATTAAAGAAACTCAAAGTACAACTTTAAGAACTATTAGACAAGAAGTTTATTCGATTGAGCACTTCCCTTGGGGTGCTCCCGTTTTATTTGTTAAGAAGAAAGACGGGTCTTTGAGGCTATGTATTAACTACCGTGAATTGAATAAAGTAACCGTCAATAATAAACATCTACTACCCTGAATAGATGATTTGTTTGACCAACTCCAAGAAGCCCAAGTGTTTTCCAAAATTGATCTTAGATCCGAATACCACTAATTGAAAGTTAAGGCAAAAGACATAGAGAAAACCGCTTTCCAGACTAGATATGGGCACTATGAGTTTTTGGTAATGCCGTTTGGGGTAACTAATGCACCTGCAGCATTCATGGACCTAATGAATAGGGTGTTTAAATAATTTCTTAATGAGTTTGTTCTTGTTTTTATTGACGATATACTGATTTACTCAAAAACAGGGAAGAACATGAAAATCATTTGAGAACTGTGCTACAGATTTTGAGGGAAAAAATTGTTTGCAAAATTCTCCAAATGTGAATTCTGGCTTAATTGTGTGACATTTTTTGGGCATGTGATTAACAAGGATGGCATATCAATAGACCCACAGAAAATTGAAGCAATTATAGACTGGCCTAGACTAACAAATGTGTCAAAACTTTGAAGTTTTCTAGGACTTGTTGGCTATTACAGACGATTTGTAAAATACTTCTCCAAACTTGCCATGTTATTGACATAGTTGACACAGAAAAATGTACCATTTGATTAGAATGATCAAAGAGAGTCCGCTTTCAAGAATTGAAAACTAGATTGGTGACTGCACCAATTTTGACTTTGCCCAATGGTTGTGATAACCCCATTCTGTGTTATGCTAATTATAATTGTGATTATGTGCTTGATATGATTTTGAGTGCTATTTATATGATTATATGTGGTTTTGGCTTTATATCTATTCACCGTAGAAAAATCTATTCAACTTACTGTTATAAACTAAAAATTGAAGGCCGTATCGGCCACAGAAACCAAAATTGACTACGCCATTGTGATTGGCGTAATTTTTAGAGCTTATGGTGAAATTTAATTGAAAATTGATTCGAATTGAATTAATCAGATTCAGAATGATTAAATTAGGCTCAATTACTTAGCCTTAATCAATTTTATTAGACAAGCCGATAAATAGGCTTATATACACTCAATTCCTCTCTTATGAACTCATATTTGCTGAGATTGCACTCTAGAGAAAGAGAGTATGAGAGGGAGCTCAAGTTAGAGAATTGATCAAGAAGCTTGGAGATCTTGAAGATTAACTCAACAATTAACTATAAATTAGAAGATTAGAGGTCATGGGTGAGTAATTAGACATGAAATCATGAGCTTGAATTGTAATTATGTGAACTCAAAGATAATTTGTAATCAAGGGCAATGAATTGAGTTGAATTTGGTGAATTTGAAGTCATTTTAGACATGCCTATAAAGGATTGCTACAAATTTGTGTGTTTGAGCATGAAACATATGATCCGTGTTGAATTTTGATGAAGATTCATGCCTTGATCATCACTTGCATCATTTGAGTTGAGAATGGAAGTTATATTCCACATGCGAGCACAATTCATAGAGGTATGAGTTTTGGTTGCATGAATTTGATGTGTTGGGAATAAGTTTGATATATTTGAGTATGCTTGTGATTGATTCATGGGAATTAAGTTTCATAATGTTGTAAATATAGTGTTTGTATCATGCTAGAAGCTGTAAAAGTGAGTTATGGATCATAGCATGCAAGTTGCATCAATTTGAATACAAGTTTGAGCTTGAAGAACAGTTCTGGAAATTCCAGATTGGCATGTCGAAGCGGACGGGGAGGAAAGCGCCGCTCGAGCGTGAAATGCTAGTTTCCAAACTTTGCAGACATTGATGTCAGCTCGAGCAAGAAGAGTTACACTTGAGCGTCCGAACACATGTTTTGACTCTCAGCTCGAGTGTACGAAGTCACGCTTGAGCGTGAAAATGAAGCGACCAGTACTTTTGCAGACCAAAGGGGTTCACTCGAGCGGAGAGCCCTTTTTCAGAAATTTTAAAAAAGGTTGTTTTGTGTTTCATTTTCCATTCTCTTTCATTGCTAAGCACTCTTAGGCATGCATTGAGCATTATGAATGGATTAAGGAGATAAGAAAGAGGCCTAAGAGGAGTGTATAAGTTAAGAACAGATTGAATAATTTATGACCCAATATGTATTATGTATTGTGTAGGGTCGAGCACAAGGGCGAATCCACCAGCAGATCACTGTGAGTAATATCTTACTAAAGATATGTTCAAGTACGTTATTTCCCAAACGTTACTTCTATATGAGCCTTATGGATTTGTACTTTGAATTGTGGATAAATTAGTCTTTTGCATAAGACTACTTGAATACGAATATGGTTATGATCACGGATATGTGACACACATAAATACGAATATGGAAATGAATTGGGCCAAAGGCCGTTTGAAATGAATGATTGGCCAAAGGCCATTTGAAATGAATGATTGGGTCAAAGGCCGTTTGACATGAATGATTAGGCCAAAGGCCGGTTGATATAGATGATTGGTCCAAAGGCCATCCGATATAGATGATTGGGCCAAAGGCCGTTCGATATAGATGATTGGACCAAAGGCCGTTTGATATAGATGATTGGGCCAAAGGCCGTTCGATATAGATGATTGGACCAAAGGCCGTTTGATATAGATGATTGGGCCAAAGGCCGTTTGACATGAATGATTGAGCAAATGCCGTTTGATATGAATGACTGGGCCAAAGGCCGTTTGACATGAATGAATTGGGCCTAAGGCCATTTGTTAAGGACGAAGTGGGCTAGATGCCGTTTGATATGTTCGGGCTTGAAGCCGTTTAATGTACCAAACAGAGACATGAATGGGCCTAAGGCCGTTTGACATATCTGTTCAAATTTCATTCATGTACCTTCTTTATTTGATATTATTCACTGGGCTTTCGTTCACTCTCATTCATGTGTATGTAGGTGAGCAAAGAGATGTTCAAACCCAGCCTCGGTGAAGTTATGTGAGAAAAGTCAAGTTTTGTGGAGTTAGCTTAAATGTCTTGCGCACGAGACTTGTTTGTTTCTTTTGTCCTTCTTTGATACTTTGGTGAAAATATTAGATCACCATGTACATAAGCTTTTGGTTTGGCTGACTATAACTCGAATGATCCTGTTGTGTAAACATTTTATGTTAACTTCCTTTTGATGTGGGTTATTTACGAATATATGTGAAATGTTATGATGTGCCATGTAAGCACAGCTCTATGGACAAATTTTCTTTTAAGGTTGCTTCCATTTTGGCTCATTTACTCTGTTGCATTATGTTTAATCAAGTTTGAGGCTGTAGGTAATCTCTTGATTACTGGCCGGTTATGACCTTAATCCATATGAGCGGGTTTAGGTCATGACAGAGTTGTATCAGAGTACGAGTTAATAACTTACACACTTGTCCAAATGAGCAATAGGCATCTAGAAAAGATCTAGGATGCATTCATGTGATAAGTATGAATCTGAAAGCATCGACAACATGCTTAAATGCTTCAAGATGAATGTTTATGTGCTATATGTTTGTGATTTACTTGCATTGTGAATTATTTGAATATGTATGCTCCTTGGTATATGCATACTTGTGAACCTTTTGTATAAAGAATAATGCAAGTCTAATCAGATGGTGAGAACAAGAGGTGATGAGATAGAGGAGTCTTCTACTGCCAGAATGGATAGGATAGAAAGATTGATTCAGGAGATGGCAGAAACGTTGAGGCAACAACAACAGTGGCAACAACCACATCCACCGCCTCCTCCTCCAGTACCACCTGTCCAAGACATTCAAAATGATAACCGAATAATCTCTCTCACCAAAGAGTTTAAGAAAATGAAACCACCACAGTTTCATGGGGGATTGGATCCGTTAAAGGCAGAAGCATGGGTCCTTGGAATAGAAAAGTTATTTGAAGTGTTTCCTTGCCTAGAAACACATAAAGTATTGCTGGCCACTTTTACTCTTGAAGATGAGGCAAGAAGGTGGTGGATGCTAATGCGTGAAAAGAATAAGGATATTGGTTAGGCACGGTTCTTGGAAATTTTCTATGAAAAATACTTTCCACAATGTGTTCGTGACAGAAAGGTGTCGGAGTTCATGGAACTTAAACAGAACAGCATGACAGTAGCTGAGTATGAGGCCAAGTTCACTGAATTGGCCAGATTTGCACCACATGTGGTCGACACCGACTACAAGAAAGTGAGACATTTTGAAGGAGGACTTCGAGATGATATCTTAGAAAAGGTGAATGTTCTCAAGCTAGAAACCTACATTGAGGTGCTGGACCGGGCCATAATATCAGAAGCTAACATAGCCAGACAGGCCAAATCAACAACTGACTGGAAGGGTAGTAAAAGGCAAGGCTTCTTTTCGAAGAAGAAATTTTCAAAGAAGCAGAATATGGGCTCCTCAAGTACTTCTAATTATTCCCGAGATACATCTCCAATGTGCAATATTTGTAGTAAAAGGCATTACGGAGTTTCTTACCGTGTGTCGGGAGCTTGCTTTAAATGTGGTAAAGTAGGGCACATGGCCAGAGATTGTAATCAGAACAACGGAAAGTTTGCTGCTAGCTCCACTGCATCGATCCCAAAACCGAGAAATACTACGAGACCTACTACCACCAGAGATACCGTGAGGCAAGGGAGAGTTTTTGCGCTTGTTCCGGGTGATACACGAAATACTGAAGCCGTTGTCTCAGGTACTATCTCTATATGCAATCAGGATGCTGTAGACATCCCAGAATGCCCCGGGAGGGTGAGTCCCGTTCTGTTCGTTTTGGACTCACTACAGTTCGGACTCGAATTTGTCACGGTTCGTAATCTGAACCAAAGAGTCCAAATCCGGCAAATCGTTTTGAGAAAACAGATTTTGTAAAGAAGTGCCAAACATGGACTGCTTTGCCAGATACAGAGTCGCAACCTAAATATTTATTTTTGGGAAATTTAGGAAACCCTGACTCATTGCCTAAGGCCACGTGTCCGTCATCACCAAAGTTGCCTCGGCTCGGGAACTTGGGTACGATTGGGGAAGGTCACTTCGTGAGCATCCCCGCTCGGCCGATCAAAGATCAACCTCTACTAACCATGATACCGAGTTTTGAAAACCTTATGCATTCTTATTCCGGTTATTAGCCTAGATTTACTATGTGATGCGCATAGCATACAAGTATAGACCGGGTCGCCTGAATTGGAACAAAACATTTCATGTTTGTTTTTTCGAAAGATGGTTTGTACTCGCAAGTAGGCTTAAAATGCAGATTTTGCCACCCTCAGGTGGGCTTAGAAAACATGGTTTTGCCACTATCTAGTGGACTTAAACTCACAGTTGATGATTTGTCCCAATCCAAATAACCCAACCTTCACCCACAGGCATTCAAGGCAGTTATATCACATAAGCATATAGCCTCATAGTAAGCATGCTATCATGGCAGTCACTCACACGCATGCAAGGATGCTAAAGTACAAAAACTTACCGAGTACTCCAAGCCAAAACAGAAGCTAATTAGAAATCCATGCATGATCCTAAATATACAGAAGTGCCTAATGCAATGCATGCAAAAATGCAACTATAGCAGGCTCGGCTATTCTAAAGATGGCATGTGAAATGCTACAACTAACAAGTATTCAACTCGGAATTGAAATACAAATGCAGTTAGTATGATGCGCCGCGCCCAGTGCATGCAAAACAGAGATGAATGAATGCAAACATGCTATTACTGTGTGCTAATTGAAACATGCCCTAATCTAACCATCATAAGCAGGTAAATAAAAGGGAGAAAGACGTGGAGTTGGAAGACATACATCACACGCACGCACACTTATTACAATTGTGCCTCGCGCAGAGGGTCCGAATAAATAATACAGTCCCAAATGAATAGTACAGTCCGAATAAATACAAAATCCTAATTAATTTACAAATTAATCTAGGAAAGCAATTAAAACTAGCATGCAAGCTAGGGACTGCCTCGACTCCGTTCCGGATGATGAATGATGCATGGTCGGCGCGGAAATCCATCGCGATGCCCCAATTAGCCTCTGTTGCAATTGTTCTTGGAAAGCGCGCCAAGCTCCGGAAGGATGCTGGTTTTTGATTTGCGGCAACAGAGAGCAGGAAAGGGGCATAGCAATGTATTTTCACATATGTATGCTTGACTACTCTTCAGGGAGCGTAGTCCTCGATCCTCGTGCCATCAATCACGCATATCGATGCATGATGGCCGAGGAGTCAATTTGCATGACTCAATATAGAATGAATGCACGTATAAACACAACAAGACCGAGACTCCATCATGGATAATCCGGAGTGTCGGCGACTGGGGAATTGAGACACGTTTCGTCACTCGGAGTACGAAACGTACCCCGTTTCCCGTGCTCGGGCTAACTCCTATCCCAAACACAATGCAATATGCATGATATGCATGAATGCAACTAAGATACAACCTAACATGCACAATGCTATGAAATGGCATACACGATTCACGAGGTAACATGGCATACACAATGCGCTAACATACAACCTAGCATACACAATGCTATGGAATGAAATGGCATACACAATGCATAATGGACTTACACCAACACAAGTGGACCTCATCCACACTCACATAAGAGGCCATTAGATGAAAATGAGACACTCGAGATGCGTGCACACGTGCACGCAAACCGAGGACCGATCCTAAGGGACAAATGCCACTCTAACAAGGCATGGGAAGGCATGGAATATGGAATACAAGCATGCAAATTTCAGTACCAAAATGTGATGCTAAACAACCCCAAAACATGGAAACATGGCACCCGATGCATGAGATGAATCCCGAAACATGAAATTAGGTACATGGAATGACCTATAGCTATGCAAAGCATGCATTATTTGAACATGAAGTGTGAAGACAGAATCAAGACAGTCCCAAAAAAAGCATATTTCCAGTTTTAAGCAAGGCCAAAAAAATGAACACAAATAAGGCTAAGCTAACATGCAAAAATGGCCCCAAAAGAGAGATAAAGAAGCAAGTAATAGGTGCTGGCCCCAAATGGAAAGGATCCCTTCAACAAAGTTGAAGAGGGGCTCAAAATAATTTACTTTATAGTTTACAACAAGCCATGAAAATATACACAAGTAAGGCTAAACTATCATGCAAGGAATGGGCCTAAAAGAGGGACAAAGAAGCAAGTGGCCACTGCTGGCCCCAAACAATGAAGAGCCCTTCAAAAAAGTTTAAGAGGGACTCAAAACAAGGTATTTTACAGTTTATGACTAAGCCCAAAACAGTGCACATATAAGCTTAAAATATTATGCAAAAATAGGCCTAAAAGAAGGTTTAAACACAAAGAGTAAAAAGGGAGCCTCAAACAGAAAAAGACCCTTGATCAAACATGAAGAGAGGGTCAAAATATGACTATTTACAGTTCAGACCAGAGCCCAAAAATACAAGCACAAGGAGCTAAAAAAACATGCAAAAATAGGGCCAAAAGAGAGATAAAGAGGCAAGTGACAGATGGAAGCCTCAAACAGTGAAGATCCCTTCAACAATGTTTAAGAAGGGCTCAATAAAAGCCTCTTTTCAGTTTATGACCAAGCTCAAAAACAATTTAAAAATAGGCCTAAAATTACTATGCAAGAAAGAGACATAAATGAGAGCTAAAGAGGCAAGTGGTAGTATGAAGCCTCAAACAGGGAAGAACCCTTAATCAAACATGAAAAAGACCTCAAAACATGACTATTCAGTTAGGGTCGGAGCCAAAAATGTAAGCAAGTATGGCTTAGATTGTATGCAAAACATGGCAAGAAAAGAGGAGTGTGCTTACCCTTGTAGACCAAACTTCCAGCAGCCTCCTTGGTCTGAGAAATGGTGCTCCTAAGCTCTGAAAAACAGCCCCAAGTTGTTGGAATGGATGGTGGTGGTGTGGTGCTATGAGGTGGTGTAGGGAATGGTGTAAGGAGCTTAGGGTTTGGAGGGTTGAATGAGAGAGATAGAGGATGTATGTATGCAAGGCTCCAAGAGGATTTTTTTCAACCCCCAAAACAAGCTGGGGCTACTGGTTTATAGAGGAGAGAAGGGTAAAAGGGGAAAATGGGGGGGAAAACCAATTCAAGTTTCCCCCCAAAAGGCCAAACCCCCGGATACAAAATCTGGGGGAAAACAAAATACACAGTTGGAATGTACTCACAGGGGCAAAAATGGCCGGCCAGTTTTTTAGGGTTTAGGTGGCCGGCCGGTCTTTACCTGGCCAACCGGCCATGTCAAAAGGGTCAAATGTGGCCGGCCACCCCATAGGATGAAGCCCCAGAAGTTAGCTTTCCAATGCCGCAAACCTTGCATTAAAATTCCTCCTGTGGGAAAAAGTTATGCCAGTTTCCGTGAAAGCCGCACAGATTCGGTCCAACCGACTTCAACCAACCATATCTCTCCACCCGGACTTGGACATAGGAGATTTTTGAGTGCAAAATGAAGCCCCGGAAGTTAGCTTTCCAATGCCACAAACATTGCATTAAAATTCTTCTTGTGGAAAAAGTTATGCCCATTTCGGCGGAGCCAGCAGTGCAGTGTTTTCTCTCCTTCCCAGATTCATGCTGAATCACTTTTGACCAAAGAAAGGTGGCCGGCCAGAAATTGCTGCCTCCCATGTAGCCACTTTGAATCCCCAGAAATTAGCTTTCCAATGGCGCCAACCTTGCATCAAAATTCCTCCTATGCAAAAAGTTATGCCCGTTTCGGTGAAGACACGCAACTTTGGCCCTACCCGGATTCATGCCGAACTTCTCCCAAACTAGTTTTCTTCTCTCTTCTCCTCCTTTCTTCAACTCCAAACCCTAAGTAAGGTGTTTTGAAAGATTTTTTTCAAAGATTTCATCTCTCTTTCGTTCATTTCCACTTTGTCCTCGCTCGGTTTACCGAAAAGCGCAACGTTTGACAAAATGTGAGCCTCGGAACATCGTAAAAACTTTATTTCAAAAACGTTTTGAAAGAGAGGGTTTTAAGACTAAAATCTTTTGATCAAGATTGTTTTGGTCTATAACAGGGGTATGAAGTTGAGATTTGACTCTCTCCTTGCCGAAGAAACTGAACCTTTCCCCTGTACACCTTTCTCCACCATGTAAACCATCAGTCGCGTCCAAGTCTTAAAGACAGTCAAAAATGGGGTGTCTACAGTTGCCCCTCTTTGACAGAACTCGGAAGTCAAGAAGTGACGGGAGTGAATGTCAAAGCCCAGAGACGACCCATTTTTGACGAGGCCGAAGACTTGGACAAACAAACAAAATATAGATAAATAAATGGTTGTGCCCGCAGGCTGCCTACGTATCCTTTTGCAAGGAATCAAACCAGCGTAGTTCAGGGGCAGGATGTAAAATGATATGCAGGAAGATTTTGATAATTGGACTTATACGCTACGCGAGCCTTTGAAAATTGAATTATACGCTACGCAAGTCGTTTGAAATTGGACTTATACGCTACGCGAAGCCGGTTGAAAATTGGACTTATACACTACGTGAAGCCGGTTGATAATTGGACTTATACGCTACGCGAAGCCGGTTTGAAAATTGGACTTATACGCTACGCGAAGCCGGACATCACTCATGATCATGCAAAGAGAGCTGTAATGAAACAATTATGCGAAATAAATGCAACATTTTAAGCGAATGCTAGGCAAGCAAGTAAACTTGAGCCAAACTACATCTCGTGCAGAAAGGATGTAAGAAAATTATGGAATCTTCACAAACATGTGCGACAGATACACAAAGGTGAACGAAGTGTGTGATTGATGCACGAAGCGAGCGTGTGTAATAGATACACAAAGCGAACGTGTGATAGATACATAAAGTGAAGTGAGTGTGATGGATACACTATATGAAGCAAAGTATGATTCATATACAAAGGGTGAAGTGAGCAAAGTGTGATGGATACACAAAAGGCAAACACAAAGTGTGATAGATGCACTAAGTGAACAGGTGTGATGGATACACTAAAGGTGAACACAAAGTGTGATAGATGCACTAAGTGAACAAAGTGTGATTGATACACTAAAAGTGAACACAAAGTGTGATAGATGCACTCATGTGAACAGAGTATGATAGATATACTAAAGGTGAACACAAAGTGTGATAGATGCACTATGTGAACAAAGTATGATTGATATACTGAATGTAACACAAAGTGTGATAGATGCACTAAGTGAACAAAGTGTGATTGATACACTAAAAGTGAACACAAAGTGTGATAGATGCACTATGTGGACAGAGTATGATAGAT
The DNA here is from genome assembly GCA_030407325.1 of Camellia japonica. Lineage (NCBI taxonomy): Eukaryota > Viridiplantae > Streptophyta > Magnoliopsida > Ericales > Theaceae > Camellia > Camellia japonica. The sequence goes on from JAPPVO010000031.1 coordinate 115,442,557, forward strand.
ATACTAAAGGTGAACACAAAGTGTGATAGATGCACTATGTGAACAGAGTATGATTATATACTGAATGTGAACGCAAAGTTGATAGATGCACTAAGTGAACGGAGTGTGATGATACACTAAAAGCGAATATGTGTGTGATAGATACATAAAATGAAAGAAGTGTGATTGATACACTAAGTGAAGAGAGTGTGATTGATACACTAAATAAATGAAGTGTGTTTGATACACTAAATAAATGAAGTGTGATAGATACACTGAGTGAAGCAAATGAAGTGTGATTGATACACTGAGTGAATGATCTTAAACGAAACCCTTTTTTTTTTTTTGAACCGTATATACAATATCGTGCATGACTAAGAAAGAAACTTGATAGGTACAATGCATTACAATGCATGATGCTTAGGAAAGCAATAAATGGACAAAGCGGTGCTTAAGAAAGCACCTCATGAGGTGAGCGGCGAGTGAACCACTCTTCTCGATGGGGATCTCCCCTTGTGCTCTTCGAACACTTTACCTTCAAATCACAGTACAAAGGTTCTGAAATGCTGACAAGGGTTCTTCACGTAGAACACTTTGGATGCTGCCTTTCTTCCTGATCATATTCACAACTTTCCCTATTCTCCAACGGGTGACAGACTAGGTTGGTTCAGTATCCAGAATTGAGGTGCATACACGCTATCTCAACCTATGGGGCTTCCATACAGATTTCAAGCCGGGGATACACCCCTGGGTATTTAAACCAGACTTTAGTCCCGGAAATCCCGAACCTTTACGTTCTAGGCATCAGCCATTCGAACTCTAGTTTCCACCGTCGCAGTTGGTCTTAGGAACTCATTGTAACACAGCCAAGATGCCCTGGCACGAAACGGTACTCAGGAGAGCACTTCTGATTGCCATTCTGGCTTGAAGCAGACTTGATCTTGAGCTTGAGGTAGAGGCACACTCATACTTCGGAGCATTGCAAGACCTGAAGAGGTACACACGGAATGATCTCGGAAGCTTACTGAAGTTGGAAACAAACTCAGATGCCCGACATTTTCCTCTTTTGCTTTTGCTTGCAGTCCGGAACCATTATAGCTTCAGATAGGTCCTGGTTCTACTGTTCTCACATGACCTGGGTTGAACCTGCGGTTTTATGAAAGAACAAATTGTTTTGCACAAATGTGGAGAATGGCACGGCACTCGGAGCAAAACGATTTTTTTTTGAAATTGAGAGATGAGTTTTGACCAGGTATTGAGCCTACGACTACAACACAACGCAACGACTCACAACGGAAAAAAAGATAAAACCTAAACACATCAGACACTCGAAACGACTCAAAACAAGAATGAGAAACAAGACACAAACACAACACTCGACGTGACAGGCAAGAGACCTCTCGTGCACGAGGAGCCAGTTCTCGGGTATTGTTTCCCACCCTTCTCATTTGTGATTCTCACATCACTCGGCCCTAAGCTCTGTTTTTCTGAAAAAGCCCTTTTCTCACTTTTTCTCTCATCGCACATCTCTCTATTCTTCAATCTCTCATTTTTATCCCTCCCCTGGGTGGTTGATGGATAAACAGAATTGCGGCTCTTGTCCCTACTGTTGCTAGATTCTTTTTCTCTGCGCACAGCAGTGAATTTCCCACAGAGGGTTGCGCTACAACTGGTGTGTAGCAAATCTGTAGCTGACATCGGTTGACAACGCTTTGCTGGGGAGTTTGGACGTGATAGATCTGTCCGATGAGGGAGTGGAATATCTTGACCCATTCAGTTCGTGCTTCGCACTTGGCTTGATACCTCGTTGCTTGGAGGATATGAGAGCTTTCAGCCCTTTTGCTCCGCTGTGCCCTTTTTGGCGAATAGGTGCCCTTTCCGGCAAGTATGGTGCCCTTTCTGGCAAATGTTGACAAGGGGAAAGACAGAACACCTGACTCAACTGTGCCCCTAGTTCATTATTTTGACCATTTTTGTTTTGGTTTTCTACTAAAACAATTTTGACCAATATGAGAGTTAGATTAACATGCTTGTTCAATTTTTGATTTGAAATCATGCGAGTTAGGTTATGAGCACTGAAAATTTTCCTTTTTTTGGGTCCAAGAAAATGGTCCAGGAAAATGAAATAATTTTCGAGAAAATTAGTCAACCTCAGTAAAAATTCTCAAAAACTATTTTTGCAAACGGCCACTTGCTCAACGAGCATGAAACCTACTCCTGAGATGCACAACCTCAGATCCGAAGGAAAATTGCCCCTTTCTTGAAGAGAGCTGCATGGCAACGGAAAGTTGCCCCTTGTTTGAACGGCACCGCGGCGCATTGAATGGCAACGGAAAGTTGCCCCTTGTTTGAATGGCACCGCAGCGCATTGTAGCAGTCCATAGAGTGATACGCAACCAAACCTCGGATACAGTGAAGACAAATGACCAGAACCATACATGGACATAATCAATTTGAAGTGTTTTACGGCTGGACTTCAGAATGAAGTTGCCTACGTATCCCAAAGATGGGAATCAAGCCTTACGTAGTTCGGGGTTAAGGTACACTCGGGTATTAACCTCTCCTTTTATGCTCTAACTTTTGCCAAGGCGCCCGTCGCGGGTTTTCGACCTTGCGAGCTTTGTTCTTCTTTCTTTCTTTTTTTTTATTCTTTCATTCTTTTCTTCTTTTTTTTTTTTTTTTTTTTTTTGCATTTTTCTTTTTCTTTTCTTTTTGCATTTTTTTTTTATATATTTTTTTGTCTCGCTCTAACTTTTGCCTGGGTCGCCCTTCTGGGTTTTCGACCCAGCGAGCCTCTCAAAGGGTAAAAGTGTAGCTTGGTCCATGCCAAATGGTTGTAGGGTTTTGAAGTCATCCGTATCCAGGAGAGTGGCTGTTGATTTGCAAGAGGACTCATCTTCGGCTCTTCGAGCACATCTGACATCTTTGCCCCTAGTTCGAAGGGTGCTTCCGTCCTAGCTTCGCAAGCTGTTTTTGGTGACATCTGGTCTTCTTGATCTGATTTTCTTGCCGCTAATTCATGGGCTGCTTCGAATCTGGCCACTCAGGCCTCACATTGTAGTTGACCGTTGAACGTTCTGAATTCAAGTTCGAGGTTTGAAAGGGGAGAGTCTCGAGGCTGAGAGCGATCCTAAGCTGCACAATCTCAAGAGTGATTCCACACAGGTCTTCGCAGGACGCGCAAAACATTTTTTGAAAGTTTTTAAGAAAGCGACAAATCGCTCGCGCTGAAGACAGTGTAGAACCAATCTGGATCAAAGCTAGGTCCTTCTCAGTACTCACACTAACAAGCATGATTTCATTCATTAAGGGCTTAGCACGCCTCTTTCTCTCAGTTGATCAAAGTTTTGCAAATCCCGAGGAATTCCTTCCCTTTTTTTCACGCAGTGTTCAAAAAGTTTTGAAAAACTCAGGTCATTACAATGACTTCAAGGCACAGAAAAGACAGAGTCCTTAGTCAAATACTGCCATCTCCTTCAGAACTTTCGGCATAACTGGCACAAGACAGAAGCAAACGAGAGAGCGTAAAAATCATTGCTGTTTCATTCAAAAAAAACTGCTGGCACAACTGGCTCCCTGGCAGAAACAGACTCAAAACAAAACGAAAAGACAAACACAAAACAAAATGGTGACGCCCGAGGTAACACCCCCCGGAATCACCCGACTCCTATACAACAAGACTGACTCGATATAACAAGACAGACCCGAAAAAAAAGACTGACTCAAAACGGACTCAAAACAACAAGACTGACCCAATACCCAAGTCAGAAAGCACAAAAACCAGCATTCACAAATGCTCAAAACAGTGCGTGCCACACCATATCTGGAGTAAATCGAGTGCCATCCGCAGGTGGTTCATCCCCGATCACATAGTCACATTATCCCCACAGGTTCACTGGTCGAGTGCCGATAGACTTTGCTGGACTGGCGCGGGGATGACCCTGTTGTCAAACAGATCTTGTACATCATGGCGCAGACGAAAGCAACTGTCAGTGTCATGACCGGTTTGTTGATGGTACGCACAGTACCTAGTATGGTCATGCTTTGGAGGGAGAGGATCAGGTAAAGGCCGTTGATCCAATGGTTTCAGATGTCCTTTCCGGATTAAGACCTCTAGAGCCTTTGACAAAGGCATATAAAGTGGGGTGAAAACCCTCTTGACTCGGGGTGGATATTTGGCCGTCTGTGAGCTACTTCCGGACGCACCGGTGAATGGGGTAGCCTTTCTTGATGTGGTGGTGGTGACCATGCCCACTTCAGAAGATCTTGCAGCTGCATCACCACTGGTGGTCGCATTCGAACTGCGGGAAAACGCCCGCCTAGGCTGCTCCTTCTCCTGGTCAATAAGGCCCTGCTTCATGGCATCCTCGATCTGTACTCCCATCTCATGCAAATCTGAAAAGGTAGGGAAGGGGAGCACGATCATTTTCTGCATTAGTTTGGGCTGGAGGTTGCGTACAACCATCCGTATTTGATCCTTATCCGTTGGCCTAATGGTCATCATTGAGGCCTTGGCCCTCCAGCGGGCCAAAGTCAGAGAAGCCTCTTTCGGCTCTTGCCTGGTCGTCTCAAGATCACGGGTTGTGATCTCGATCTGGGTATTGTATGAATATTGTGCGACGAAGGCCTCGGCCATCTCCTCCCAGCTTCGTTTCACTGAATCCTCCAATTTGGCGTACCAGATGGCCGCAATACCCGACAGGGTCCTGCCAAAAAGGGAGAGCTTCTGTAATCTTGTCAAGCCCATGGGCGCAGAACATCTGAAAACAAACTCAGGTGGACCATGGGATCTCCTGACCCGTCAAAACGGTCGATGTGAGGCATCTTGAACCTGTCCGGCAATGTCACCACCGAATCAGTATATCCATCTCCAATGTCCGGGATGGAGTTGACTCCCTGAGATTTCTTAAACATCTTCTCAAGTTTGCTCAATTTCAACGCTGTAGGGTCGACCTAGAACTCGAAGGGAGAGTCCGGCAGATTGGTAGGTGCTTTGGATAGCTGGGGTAAAATTGGGGGCGGAGCAGGCCCTACTGGAATGTCCGTACCTTCCTGGACATTTGGCATCTCCTTAGGTGCTGGAGCTCCTACTGGGGGAGGAACTTGTTGTGAAGCAGACGCGCCGCTTTGCTGTTGCAGCCTGGTGATGAGCTCAGCCTGTTGAGCCATGATAGCAGCCTGCTGCTTGGAAAATTCCACTTGGCGGACAGCATATTGTTGCATGAGTTTCATAGTTTCCTGCATTTGACGCATCATTGCCTCCATCCCTGATGTATTCTGCTGATCCATCTGACTGACCGGTAGATCTATCTCTCTATGGCAACAATTGAGACCTGGTCCGACTGTTAAGGACCACTGATCTGATAACTGCTGAACTGGTGATCTGTGCCTGACTGGCCCTTTTACCCTATTTCTGACGAAGGAACACTGATTTGTCCTTAAATTGAATCTCTGACCTAACAGAGTCTATCAGCACTAGTCCAATGTACCCAGGGGGATATCGGAGCCTTCTGAAGCTATGGTTCCAAGACTACCTAGCAAAAGGGAAAACAGAGAGCATCTCTGCCTGATTTCACGATAACCCATATGAGCCGAGCTGAATGACTATGCCCCTACAGAATTCTGCCCGTAAACTGATACCCTCAAGTAAACTGAATCCCAAAATTCTGAACTGGTGCCCGCAGGCCTGATGCCCAAACTTGCAAACTGATACATGCATTCCTGTAGAGACGCACTCTAAAGCACATAACAAGCAAGTGAGAGCCAAAACACCCCTATGTTGGGGTAGGGTTTCCCTGTCCTATTTTGTCAGGAGCTAGGGTTTCACTACGCACGCAGCGGTTCAAACAACCTATATAGGTAAGCAACCTGTCCTAGTTTGGAATGGTCACTACGGATTTCGATATGCACTTGGTCGAATGGTCAAAAGGGTGCCCCGGTAAAACCGGGGTTTGTGTTCCCATACTGGCAGAGCCCACAACCGGTCAGCCTTATGGTCATGCCTTGACAAGACAAGCCTCCGGCAAACCGTTCAGGAATAGCAGATGGCAAACACGGTGTCCTAGGCGCACCGATGCAAATGCAATGCAAAGAAACACACAAGTGTAGTCAAAACCAGATATCATGAGTTCGAGTCAAGTTCTCTAAATCCCCAGCAGAGTCGCCAGAAACTGTAGACGTCCCCGAACGCCCCGGGAGGGTGAGTCTCATTCTGTTCGTTTTGGGCTCACTACAGTTCGGACTCGAATTTGTCACGGTTCGTAATCTGAACCAAAGAGTCCAAATCCGGCAAATCATTTTGAGAAAACAGATTTTTGTAAAGAAGTGCCAAACATGGACTGCTTTGCCAGATACAGAGTTGCCACCTAAATATTTTATTTTTGGGAAATTTAGGAAACCCTGACTTGTTGCCTAAGGCCACGTGTCCGTCATCACCAAAGTTGCCTCGGCTCGGGAACTTGGGTACGATTGGGGAAGGTCACTTCGTGAGCACCCCGCTCGCCCGATCAAGATCGGCCTCTACTAACCATGATATCGAGTTTTGAAAACCTTATGCATTCTTTTCCGGTTATTAGCCTAGATTTACTATGTGATGCGCACAGCATACAAGTATAGACGGGTCGCCTAAATTGGAACAAAACATTTCATGTTGTTTTTTCGAAAGATGGTTTGCTACTCGCAAGTAGGCTTAAAATGCAGATTTTGCCACCCTCAGGTGGGCTTAGAAAAACATGGTTTTGCCACTATCTAGTGGGCTTAAAACTCACAGTTGATGATTTGTCCAATCCAAATAACCCAACCTTACCCACAGGCATTCAAGGCAGTTATATCACATAAGCATATAGCCTCATGGTAAGCATGCTATCATGGCAGTCACTACACGCATGCAAGGATGCTAAAGCAAAAACTTACCGAGTACTCCAAGCCAAAACAGAAGCTAATTAGAAATCCATGCATGATCCTAAATATACAGAAGTGCCTAATGCAACGCATGCAAAAATGCAACTATAGCAGGCTCGGCTATTCTAAAGATGGCATGTGAAATGCTACAACTAACAAGTATTCAACTCGGAATTGAAATACAAATGCAGTTAGTATGATGCGCCGAGCCCGGTGCATGCAAAACAGATGAATGAATGCAAACATCCTATCATGCTGTGTGCTAATTGAAACATGCCCTAATCTAACCATCATAAGCAGGTAAATAAAAGGGAGAAAGACGTGGAGTTGGAAGACATACATCACACACACGCACACTTATTACAATTGTGCCCTCGCGCAGAGGGTCCGAATAAATAATACAGTCCCAAATGAATAGTACAGTCCGAATAAATACAAAATCCTAATTAATTTACAAATTAATCTAGGAAAGCATTAAAACTAGCATGCAAGCTAGGGACTGCCTCGACTCCGTTCCGGATGATGAATGATGCATGGTCGGCGCGGAAATCCATCACGATGCCCCAATTAACCTCTATTTGCAATTGTTCTTGGAAAGCGCGCCAAGCTCCGGAAGGCTGCTGGTTTTTGATTTGCTGCAACAGAGAGCAGGAAAGGGGCAGAGCAATGTATTTTCACATATGTATGCTTGACTACTCTTCTGGGAGCGTAGTTCTCGATCCTCGTGCCATCAATCACGCATATCGATGCATGATGGCTGAGGAGTCGATTTGCATGATTCAATATAGAATGAATGCACGTATAAACACAACAAGACCGAGACTCCATCACGGATAATCCGGAGTGTCGGCGACTGGGGAATTGAGACACGTTCCGTCACTCGGAGTACGAAACGTACCTCGTTTCCCGTGCTCGGGCTAACTCCTATCCCAAACACAATGCAATATGCATGATATGCATGAATGCAACTAAGATACAACCTAACATGCACAATGCTATGAAATGGCATACACGATGCACGAGGTAACATGGCATACACAATGCGTTAACATACAACCTAGCATACACAATGCTATGGAATGAAATGGCATACACAATACATAATGGACTTACACCAACACAAGTGGACCTCAGCCACACTCACATAAGAGGCCATTAGATGAAAATGAGACACTCGAGATGCGTGCACATGTGCACGCAAACCGAGGACCGATCCTAAGGGACAAATGCCACTCTAACAATGCATGGCAAGGCATGGAATATGGCATACAAGCATGCAAATTTCAGTACCAAAATGTGATGCTAAACAGCCCCAAAACATGGAAACATGGCACCCGATGCATGAGATGAATCCCGAAACATGAAATTCGGTACATGGAATGACCTATAGCTATGCAAAGCATGCATTATTTGAACATGAAGTGTGAAGACAGAATCAAGACAGTCCCAAAAAAAGCATATTTCCAGTTTAAGAAAGGCCAAAAAAATGAACACAAATAAGGCTAAGCTAACATGCAAAAATGGCCCCAAAAGAGAGATAAAGAAGCAAGTAATAGGTGCTGGCCCCAAATGGCAAGGAGGCCTTCAACAAAGTTGAAGAGGGGCTCAAAATAATGCACTTTAAAGTTTACAACAAGCCATGAAAATATACACAAGTAAGGCTAAACTATCATGCAAGGAATGGGCCTAAAAGAGGGACAAAGAAGCAAGTGGCCACTGCTGGCCCCAAAAAATGAAGATCCCTTCAACAAAGTTGAAGAGGGACTCAAAACAAGGTATTTTACAGTTTATGACTAAGCCCAAAACAGTGCACAGATAAGCTTAAAATATTATGCAAAAATAGGCCTAAAAGAAGGTTTAAACACAAAGAGCAAAAAGGGAGCCTCAAAAAGCAAAAGACCCTTGATAAAACATGAATAGGGGGTCAAAATATGACTATTTACAGTTTGGACCAGAGCCCAAAAATACAAGCACAAGGAGCTAAAAAAACATGCAAAAATAGGGCCAAAAGAGAGATAAAGAGGCAAGTGACAGATGGAAGCCTCAAAAAGTGAAGAGCCCTTCAACAATGTTGAAGAAGGGCTCAAAATAATCCTCTTTGAAGTTTATGAAAAAGCTCAAAACAGTTTAAAAAATAGGCCTAAAATACTATGCAAGAAAGAGACATAAATGAGAGCTAAAGAGGCAAGTGGTAGTATGAAGCCTCAAACAGGGAAGAACCCTTAATCAAACATGAAAAAGACCTCAAAACATGACTATTTTCAGTTAGGGTCGGAGCCCGAAAATGTAAGAAAGTATGGGTTAGATTGTATGCAAAACAAGGCAAGAAAAGATGAGGAGTGTGCTTACCCTTGTAGACCAAACTTCCAGCAACCTTTGGTCTAAGAAATGGTGTTCCTAAGCTCTGAAAAATAGCCCCAAGTTGTTGGAATGGATGGTGGTGTTGTGGTGCTATGAGGTGGTGTAGGAATGGTGTAAGGAGCTTAGGGTTTGGAGGGTTGAATGAGAGAGATAGAGGATGTATGTATGCAAGGCTCCAAGAGGATTTTTTTCAACCTCAAAACACAGCTGGGGCTACTGGTTTTATAGAGGGAGAGAAGGGAAAAAGGGGGGAAAAATGGGGGGGAAAACCAATTCAAGTTTCCCCCCAAAAGACCAAACCCCCGGATACAAAATCTGGGGGAAAACAAAATACACAGCTGGAATGTACTCACAGGGGCAAAAATGACCGGCCAGTTTTTTAGGGCTTAGGTGGCCGGCCAGCCTTTACCTGGCCGGCCGGCCAGGTCAAAAGGGTCAAATGTGGCCGGGCACCCTAGAGGATGAAGCCCAGAAGTTAGCTTTCCAATGCCGCAAACCTTACATTAAAATTCCTCCTGTGGAAAAAGTTATGCCAGTTTCCGTGAAGCCGCGCAGATTCGGTCCAACCGGACTTCAACCAACCATATCTCCTCCACCCGGACTTGGACATAGAAGATTTTTGAGTTCAAAATGAAGCCCCGGAAGTTAGCTTTCCAATGCCACAAACCTTGCATTAAAATTCCTCTTGTGCAAAAAGTTATGCCCATTTCGACGGAGCCACGCAGTGTTTTCTCTCCTTCCCAGATTCATGCTTAATCACTTTTGAGCAAAGAAAGGTGGCCGGCCAGAACAATTGCTGGCCTCCCATGTGGACACTTTGAAGCCCCAGAAGTTAGCTTTCCAATGGCACCAACCTCGCATCAAAATTCCGCCTATGCAAAAAGTTATGCTCGTTTCGGTGAAGCCGCGCAGCTTTGGCCCTACCCGGATTCATGCCGAACTTCTCCCAAACTAGTTTTCTTCTCTCTTCTCCTCCTTTCTTCAACTCCAAACCCCTAAGTAAGGTGTTTTGAAAGATTTTTTTTTTCAAAGATTTCATCTCTCTTTCGTTCATTTCCACTTTGTCTTCGCTCGGTTTACCGAAAAGCGCAACGTTTGACAAAATGTGAGCCTCGGAACATCGTAAAAACTTTATTTCAAAAACGTTTTGAAAGAGAGGGTTTTAAGACTAAAATCTTTTGATCAAGATTGTTTTGGTCTAGAACAGGGGTATGAAGTTGAGATTTGACTCTCTCTTTGCCGAAGAAACTGAACCTTTCCCCTGCACACCTTTCTCCACCATGTAAACCATCAGTCGCGTCCAAGTCTTAAAGACAGTAAAAAATGGGGTGTCTACAGATGCTTTTGTGTTAATTGACTCTGGATCAACGCACTCTTTCGTAACTTGTGCATTTGCATCTGGACTGAGTAGACCTTTAGAATCATTGCCATATTTGCTATGTGTATCTGCTCCATCCGGGGAATCTGTGTTGTGTGCATCTGTATATCGATTTTGTGACATGGGTATTGGGAATGCTATTCTGTATGTAGATTTGTTGCCCTTAGGCTGTAGAAATTTTGATGTAATTTGGGGCATGGATTGGTTAACTAAATATTGTGCCACCATTGATTGTGTAACAAAATGGGTTGTATTTAAACCACCGAACAGGAAGAAATTGTGTTTGTGGGTAATGGGGTAGTGCCTCCACCTTACTTGATATTTGCAATGAAAGCATGTAAATTGATCAGGAAAGGGTGCGAGGGTTGCTTGTGTTGTGTGCTATCTGAACACATTATGAAGGTAGAATTGACTAGCATCCCTATTGTTAGCGAATTTCCAGATGTATTTCTAGATGAATTGCTAGGGGAATTAGTGGACAGGGAGATAGAGTTTACTATTGGAGTTGTGCCAGGCATTCAGCCTATTTCTAAAACTCCCTACAGAATGGCTACTGTTGAAATGAAAGAATTGAAAGAACAATTGCAAGACCTACTTGACAAAGGGTTTATTTGACCTAGTACTTCACCATGGGGTGCACTAGTGTTATTTGTAAAAAAGAAAGATGGAACCTTACGCTTGTGTATTGACTATCGGGAACTGAACAAGGTGATAATAAAGAATAAATATCCCTTACCTCGTATTGATGACTTGTTTGACTAGTTGCAGGGATCACAAGTGTTTTCCAAAATTGATTTGAGATCCGGGTACAACCAGCTGAAAGTAAAAGCAGAGGATTTTGAGAAAATCGCATTTCGGACAAGGTATAGCCATTACAAATTTGTTGTTATGCCATTTGGGGTGACTAATGCTCCTGCAGCATTTATGAACCTAATGAACCAAATTTTTAAGACCTACCTTGATGAATTTGTTGTGGTTTTTATTGATGATAATTTGATATACTCGAAGAATAGACTTGAACATGAACACCACTTGAGAACTGTCTTGCAAATACTTAGAGAGAAGAAATTATTTGCCAAACTAAAGAAATGTGAATTTTGGTTGGATAAAGTTATTTTCTTAGGGCATGTCATCAACAGAGATGGGATTTCAGTAGACCCGCAGAAGATAGAGGCAATTGTAAATTGGCCGACACCGACTAATGTAACAGAAGTCCGTAGTTTCATGGGCTTAGCTGGGTACTACAGGAGGTTTGTGAAAGACTTTTCAAAAATAGCTGTGCCGTTTACCCAACTGACACGCAAAGGGCAACTGTTTGAATGGAATAACGAAAGAGAATCTACCTTTCATGAACTGAAAACGAGACTGACCACTGCACTGGTTTTGACACTACCATCAGGTACAGAAAACTTTGTGATTTTCAGTGATGCATCTTATAAAAGGTTGGGTTGTGTATTAATACAGAATGGAAGGGTGATTGCCTACGCCTTTCGGTAGTTGAGGCCACATGAGAAGAACTACCCAACACATGATTTAGAATTTGCCGCAGTTGTATTTGCTTTAAAAATCTGGCGGTATTACTTGTATGGGGCAATATGTGAAGTTTACATGGATCACAAGAGTTTGAAATACTTCTTTACGTAGAACGAGTTAAATATGCGACAGAGAAGATGGCTTGAATTGATAAAAGATTACGACCTTCAGATTCAGTATCACCCTAGGAAAGCCAATACAGTTGCCGATGCCTTGAGCAGAAAATCGATGGGGAATTTGGCTTGTTTACTTACTGAACAGAAAGAGAACTTGCAAGATTTTGAGAAGTCCAGGATTGAAGTGGTGTTATGTGAACAAGGTGGATTGATAGCCGCCATTTCCGCCGAACCAGCAATCATTGATGAGATTAAACAGAAACAAAAGGAGGATGAATTCCTTAAAAAGATAGTTGATGAATTTGAAATGAATCGAGACCGGGATAAAGTGTGGTAAATGAGGTGCTGAAATTCCAAGATAGATTGTGTGTCCCGAGCATTCCCGAGTTAAAAAGGAGGATTCTTGATGAAGCTCATAAGTCAGTATTTGCTATGCATCCCGGTAACAACAAAATGTATCGGGATTTGAATCAAAGCTATTGGTGGCCCAAAATGAAGAAAGAAATTGCAGAGTATGTGTCCAAGTGCCTTCAGTGTCAGCAAGTTAAAGCTGAACACCAAAAACCAGGCGGTCTACTTCAACCTTTCCCTACTCCGGAATGGAAATGGGAGCATGTAGCCATGGATTTCGTTGTTGGTCTACCTCGAACTCCCCGAGGGATGGACTCTATTTGGGTTGTAGTTGATAGACTCACTAAATCTACACATTTTCTACCTGTTAAAACTACATTTGATGCTTATAGACTGGCTACTATATATGTTGATGAGATTGTTCGCCTACATGGGGTTTCGGTATCCATTGTCTTGGATAGAGATCCAAATTTGTATCTAGGTTGTGGAAAAGTTTGCAAAGAGCTATAGGAACATAATTGAGATTCAGTACTGTATTCCATCCACAAACAGATGGGCAATCAGAACGGACCATACAGACATTGGAAGACATGCTCAGAATGTGTGCTTTAGATTTCCAAGGGAATTGGGAAGATTATTTGCCACTAGCAGAGTTTACATATAATAACAACTTCCACTCCAGCATCGGTATGGCACCGTACGAGGCTTTGTATGGTAGAAGGTGTAGATCACCAATTTGTTGGACAAAAGTCAGAGATAGAGCTTTACTTGGGCCTGCAATTGTGCAAGACACTTCTGAGAAGATCAAAATTATTCAACAAAGGCTCAAAATAGCTCAGAGTTGACAAAAGAATTATGCAGATGTTCGAAGAAGACCTCTTAAGTATGAGGTTGGTGACCATGTGTTTGTTCGTGTGACTCCGATGAAGGGCCAAGTAAGGTTCGGAAAGAGGGGTAAATTGTCACCCCGTTACATTAGGCTGTTTCAAATTCTAGAAAGGCTTGGTCCAGTTGCTTACCGAGTCGCTTTGCCACCAGGATTCGAATAAATCCACAATGTATTCCATGTGTCAATGTTGAGGAGTTATCTTCAAGACCTGCTTCATGTGATTGATTATCACCGGATAGCTCTGGATGAAAATATGGAATACGTAGAATGGTCGGAATGAATCATTGATCGGCAAGTGAAACAATTGAGAAGCAAGTCCATCCCGATGGCGAAAGTAGAATGGAAAGAACACTATGGGACGGATGCTACATAGGAAAAAGAGGATGAGATACGACTACGCTATCTACATTTGTTTTCAGATGAAGGTAAAATAAGTTTGGAGGAACAGATTAGACTCTAGAGAGAGAGAGTGTGCCGATTATAGAGGCATAGGGAGTTCAAGTTAGAGAATTGATTAAGAAGCTTGGAGAACTTGAAGATTAACTCAAGAATTAACTATAAATTAGAAGATTAGAGCTCATAGGTGAGTAATTAGACATGAAATCATGAGCTTGAATTGTAATTATGTGAGCTCAAAGATAATTTGTAATCAAGGGCATGAATTGAGTTGAATTTGGTGAATTTGAAGTCATTTTAGACATGCCTGTAAAGGATTGCTACAAATTCGTGTGTTTGAGCATGAAACATATGATCCGTGTTGAATTTTGATGAAGATTCTTGCCTTGATCATCACTTGCATCATTTGAGTTGAGAATGGAAGTTATATTCCACATGCAAGCACAATTCATAGAGATATGAGTTTTGGTTGCATGAATTTGATGTGTTGGGAATAAGTTTGATATAATTTGAGTATGCTTGTGATTGATTCATGGGAATTAAGTTTCATAATGTTGTAAATATAGTGTTTGTATCATGCTAGAAGCTGTAAAAGTGAGTTATGGATCATAGCATGCAAGTTGCATCAATTTGAATACAAGTTTGAGTTCAAGAACAGTTCTGGAAATTCCAAAATTTGGTATGTCCGCTCGAGCGAGGAAAGCGCCGCTCGAGCGTGAAATGTTAGTTTCCAAAACTTTTGCAAACATTGATGTCTGCTCGAGCGGGAAGAGTTACGCTCGAGCGTCCGAACACATGTTTTGACTCTCAGCTCGAGCGTACGAAGTCACGCTTGAGCGCGAAAATGAGGCAACCAGTACTTTTACAGACCAAAGGGGTCCACTCGAGCGGTGAAAGTTGCGCTCGAGCGGAGAGCCTTGTTTCAGAAATTTTAAAAAAGGTTGTTTTGTGTTTCATTTTTAGTTCTCTTTCATTTCTAAGCACTCTTACGCATGCATTGAGCATTGTGAATGGATTAAGAAGATAAGAAAGTGGCCTAAGAGGAGTGTATAAGTTATGAACGAATTGAATAGCTTATGACCCAATATGTATTATGTATTGTGTAGGGTCGAGCACAACGGCGAATCCACCGGCAAATCACTGTGAGTAATATCTTACTAAAGATATGTTCAAGTACGTTATTTCCCAAAAGTTACTTCTGTATGAGCCTTATGGATTTGTACTTTGAATTGTGGATAAATCAGTCTTTTGTATAAGACTACTTGAATACAAATATGATTATGATCACGGATATTTGACACACATAAATATGAATATGGAAATGAATTGGGCCAAAGGCCGTTTGAAATGAATGATTGGGCCAAAGGCCATTTGACATGAACGATTGGGCCAAAGGCCGTTTGATATAGATGATTGGGCCAAAGGCCATTCGATATAGATGATTGGGCCGAAGGCCGTTTGATATAGATGATTGGGCCAAAGACCGTTTGATATAGATAATTGGGCCAAAGGCCGTTTGACATGAATGATTGGGCCAAAGGCCGTTTGATATGAATGACTGGGCCAAAGGCCGTTTGACATGAATGAATTGGGCTCGAGGACGTTTGTTAAGGACGAAGTGGGCCAGAGGCCGTTTGATATGTTCAGGCTTGAAGCTGTTTAATGTACCAAACAGAGACATGAATGGGTCTAAGGCCATTTGATATATCTGTTCAAATTTCATTCATGTACCTCCTTTAGTTGATATTATTCACTGGGCTTTCGCTCACTCTCATTCATGTGTATGTAGGTGAGCAAAGAGATGTTCAAACCCAGCCTTGGTGAAGTTGTGTGAGAAAAGTTAAGTTTTGTGGAGTTAGCCCCAACGTCTCACGCATGAGACTTGTTTGTTTCTTTTGTCCTTCTATTGATACTTTGGTGAAAATGTTAGATCACCATGTAAATAAGCTTTTGGTTTGGCTGACTATGACTCGAATGATCCTGTTGTGTAAAACTTTTATGTTAACTTCTTTTTGATGTGGGTTATTAACGAATATATGTGAAATGTTATGATGTGCCATGTAAGCACAGCTCTATGGAAAAATTTTCTTTTAAGGCTGCTCCCATTTTGGCCCCTTTACTCTGTTGCATTATGTTTAATCAGGTTTGAGGCCATAGGTAATCTCTTGATTACTGGCCGGTTATGACTTTAATCCATAGGGGCGGGTTCGGGTCATGACAATGGTACTGATGGATTCCAAATTTATAGTGACGCTTTATACAAAGGTTTGGGGTGTGTACTCTTGCAAAATGGTAAGGTGATTGCTTATGCTTCTCGCTAACTCCGACTACATGAGAAGAATTATCCGACCCATGACCTTGAACTCGCGGCAATGGTTTTTGCTTTGAAAATCTGGCGCCACTATCTATATGGAGTGACTTGTGAAGTGTATACTAACCACAAAAGCCTAAAATATTTCTTTACTCAGACAGAACTGAACATAAGACAGAGAAGATGACTCGAGTTGATAAAAGACTATGGTTTGCAGATTTTGTATCATCCTAGAAAGGCAAATACAGTCGCAAATGCTTTGAGCCAAAAATCCATTGGAAATTTGTCATGCTTGCTCACTGGTTAGAAAGAGTTGTTGTGTGATCTGGAAAGAAATGAGATTGAAGTTGTTTTACGTGAACATGGTGGAGTTCTAGCCCCCATTTCTGCATAACCAGCTATCATTGAAGAAGTTAAAGAAAAATAGCTACAAGATGAATTCTTGGCGAAGATTGTGGATGAGATTGAATCAAAACTGAGGTCGGGATTTGTGTATGAAAATAATGTGTTGAAATTTCAAGGTAGACTTTGTGTACCGAATTGTTTTTGTGTACCGAATTGTTCAAAATTAAGAAAGCAAATATTAACTGAGGCTCACAATTCCAAATTTGCTATACATCCAGGGAATACAAAGATGTACCATGACTTGCAACAAAATTTATGGTGGCCTGGAATGCAGAATTGTGTTGCTGATTTTGTAACCAAGTGTTTGCATTGCCAACAAGTTAAAGTTGAACATCAATGACCCACTGGACTGCTTCAGCTGCTTCCAATACCAAAATGGAAATGGGAACACATTACGATGGACTTTGTTGTGGGACTGCCTCGCTCCTCTTGAGATATGGATTCTATTTGGGTCATTGTTGATTGTTTAACTAAGTCTGCTCACTTTTTTCCTATGAAGACTTTTTATAATGTAGACAAATTAGCTATCATTTATATAAATGAGATTGTGAGATTACACGGTGTGCCAGTATCTATTGTATCTGATAGAGATCCCAAGTTTACTTCAAGATTCTGGGAGAGTTTGCAACAACCTCTGGGAATCGAACTGAGGTTGAGTAGTGCTTACCACCCACAGACGGATGGCCAATCAAAAAGAACGATATAGACCTTGGAAGAGCCCAATCATATATCAAAACGGCCTTGGGCCCAATCATATATCAAAATGGCCTTGGGTCCAAACGTATCCTATCGTATCACTGTATCTAATCATGGAGTAGATGGAACATCGACATGTCTCCACCTCTCCTTGGCCCAAATTCATGTATGTATGGACTCAAGAGGTGACTCGTACGGACTCTAGTGGTCACTCCTACTGTAGCACCTAGTTTTGTGCAACACTTTGTCCCATACCAGAAATCAGTAGGTCTTAAAGACCGAACAATTCATATCATGTCATAGCATAAACGAAATGGATAAATGGAACAACCTTGGGCCCACCATATCATATTATAAATAACTCACATTTCTTGTTCATAACTTATTTCACATTTCTTGGAAACTTGTGTATTTTGATAAAATGTAACATTTAGAGAATCATGTCATACATAAATGAAGATAGATAATGAAAAACATATCTTTACTATACTATTACTCACAGTGATGGGTTTCTGATAGCAGTTGGACGATGTCCTCGTCTTGACCTACAACCACGAGTGCATAACACAACGTATGAACATAACCGATCCCTTTCTTTGCTCTTTAATCAATTGGTTATGTTGGTTCTAAACTCATTAGTCCTCAATAGGTCATAATCCCTGTCTAGGAAAATAGAAGGAAACGAAAGGAAACTAGGTTAGGAAAGGAAATAACATGAAACAGTTAAAGGGAAGCTGAACAGTCTTCACTAATTTGAACATAACTATTTATGTACTTAGAATTTGGATGTGACGCTGCCACCATTGGAAACTAGACTTCTGGGACTTGAATTTAGGCTCAAGAATCACTTAAATCGGAGTTCGGATGAGGGAAATACGCCTATCCAAAGTTGTGCTAAAATAGGGGAGGGTGTAGACACCCCATTTTTGACCGTCCTCAAGACTTAGACGTCATCGTTGGAACACTCGATGATCATCCATGATCGTGTTCGCTTTGAGTTTCCGAAGGACTCGGCTGCGCGCCTTGCCTTAGGATCTCTCAACCTAACTGTTTTGTCTTTGGTTGTGCACCAAAGGCTTGTGTTTTGTGCTTTTGAGTGTGGGAAGTGGCTTGTTAGCCATCCCTAAAACCCATCGGCTATGGCATGATGCCACCGACCATGTTTTATTTCTATCGGCCAAGTGCTTGGCCGGCCGGCACCCTTTTGTGGTCGGTCGGCCTTTGTTTTGGTTGATCGACCCATTTTCTGGCCGAGACCTTTTCTTTGTCTTTTTCAAGCATTGTGGATGCCAGCTGTGCCAGCTGGTGAGCACAAACTCTGCCCTCCATACACGTGTATGGAGGGATTTCATCCTTATTTAGCTTCCTTTGGAAGATTTGCAAATTTGTTTTTCTATAAAAGGAGGGCCTCCCCTCCCTTTCCAGGGGTTGAATGATCTGATATACAACTTATATATCACTCTCTCTCTATATCTCCCCCTTTCTCTAGTTGTGTGTGTAATAGTGTTCAAAAGTGTGTTTTTGTTCTTATTTTTGCACTAAGGCACCTAGTGTTACACTATACTTTGGTTACTGAGGTGTTGAGGGTTTGATTTCAGAGTTTTTGAGTTGGTTTTGATCAAAAGGAGGTGCTGAAGTTGATGTTCTTGTTCTTGAAGCGGTCTTCAAGGGTGAGAACTTACCCTTTTATTCCCCATTTTTTCTTAAGGTTTTAGACCTATTTGCATATTGTTTTGAGCTTAGTGTATAACTGATAAAAGTTCTGTATTTTCATGCTTAAGATGTTTCATTAAGGTCACTTTTGTGTTGGGGGTTGTCCACCTCCTCCTAGGCCTTGTTTGGCCTCTTTTTGTGCCTTTCTCTTTCGGCTTTGTAACCCTTTTGTATTGGCCTTCTCACCACTGAAATCCAGAGGATTTTCAGTAGTAGAGAAGTGGTTTTGAGGTCTTGTATAGGGGAGGGACACCCTGTAGATGTCCCCGAACGTCCCGGGAGGGAATCCCGTTTTGTTCATTGGGCTCATTACAGTTCAGGACTCAATGTCACGGTCCTGTATCTAATCTCGCAGAGTGCAATGCAAGACCGATGAATCATCAAAGAGTCCAAATCCGGCAAATCATTTTGAAAATAGATTTTTTTGAAAGAAGTGCCAAACATGGACTACTTTGCCAGATACAGAGTCGCCACCTAAATATTTTATTTTGGGGGAATTTAGGAAACCCTGACTCGTTGCCTAAGGCCATGTGTCCGTCATCACCAAAGTTGCCACAACTTGGGAACTTGTGTATAATTGGGGAAGGTCACTTTGTGAGCACCCCCGCTCGCCCGATCAAAGATTGGCTTCTACTAAACATGATATCGAGTTTTGAAAACACTATGTGCTCTTATTCTGGTTTATTTAGCCTAGAATTATTATGTGATGCACACAACATACAAGTATAGACTGGGTCGCCTGAATTGGAACAAGGCATCGCATGCCCGTTTTGAAAAACGGTTTGAAGGTGCTACTCGCAAGTAGGCTAAGACATGGATTTTGCCACCTTCGGGTGGGCTTAGAAAACATGATTTTGCCACTCTCAAGTGTGCTTAAAACTCTCATTCAATGCATTGTTCCAATTCAAATAACCCAACCTTCACCCATAGGCATTCAGGCATTTATATCACAAAAGCAAACATCCTCGTGGTAAGCATGCTATCGTGGCAGTCACTCACACGCATGCAAGGATGCTAAAGCATAAATACTTACCGAGTACTCCAAAGCCAAAGAAAGAAGCTAATTAGAAAACATGCATGAATCCTAACTATGCTGAAATGCCTAATGCAACACATGCAAAAATGCAATTAAGATAGGCTCGGCTATTCTAAACATGGCATATGAAATGCAACAGATAACATGTATTCAACTTTGAAATTGAAATACAATGCAGTTAGTATGATGCACCGAGCCCGGTGTATGCAAAATAGATGAATGGATGCAAACATGCGAGTATAAGTATGCTAATTGAAACGTGCCCTAAACTAACCATCATAAGCTAGTAAATAAAAGGGAGAAAGACGTGGGGTTGGAAGACATACATCGCACACATGCACACTTATTACAACATTGCCCTCGCTCGGAGGGTCCAAATGAATAATACACAACCGAATAAATAACGAATTACAGCTAATTATTACACAACCCTAATTAATTAACAAATTAACTAAGATAAATAAATTAGCATGCAAATTTAAATAAAACGGACTACCTCGGCTCTGTTCCAAATGATAGGGATGCATGCATGCTCGAGTCGCCTTGTCGGAAAATCCATCGCGATGCTCCGATTTGCCTCTATTTGCGACTAGTCCCAGAATATTGTGCAAAGCTTCAGAAGGCTACTTGACTAGTTTTTGCGGCTGGCTTCCGGTTTGCTGCAAGAGAGAGCGAGAAAGAGGCATGGAAAAGTATCTTCAACATATGTATGCATGACTACTCTTCCCATCATTGCACAAGCTCTAAGGAGTGTAGTCCTCGATCCTCGTGCCACCAATCACGCATCTGATGCATGATGGCCGAGGAGTCGGATTGCACGACTCGACGTAAAATGAATGCACACATAAACACAACAAGGCCTAAACTCCATCATGGGTAATCCGGAGTATCGGCGACCGAGAATCGAGGCACGTTTTGTCACTTGGAGTACGAAACGTCCCTCGTTTCTCGTGTTTGGACTAAACCCTACTCCAAACATTATGCAACAACTAGAATGGCATGGTATGCAAACACAATGCAACAACTGGCATGCAATCCTAAACGAAATGCAACTAAGACATACAAATATGCAAGGGATGACATGTAAAGGTGCAACTAGCATACACAATGCTATGAACTACGAAGGGCATACTCAATGCACACGACGCTATATGACATATACAATGCACATGACGCCATGTGACATACACAATGCACATATGATGATGGACAATGGTCTCTAAATATGGCATACAAACACACATTTTCCAGCTCTGAAACATGATGCACAATGGTGAGAGGGTCACCCCTCTCTGATTTTGATGCTCAAAAATACATAATAACCACTGAAAGTCCACTGGATTTCAGTGGTCAAAAGGGCCAACAAAGCTCAACACAAAGGCCCTAATGCATGGCTCAAAACAAAGGGAAATGAAGAATGCAAGGGGGTAGATGACCCCCAATAGAAAAATGGTCTGAAACAACCAGTTAGACCTCAAAATAAAACTTTTTTCAGTTTATGATAAAGCCCAAATATGCTTGCAAACTAGGCTAGGAGATGGAATAAAACAATGGCAAAAGATGGAAATAGAGTGTTACCCTTGTAGCCAAAAGAACCAGCAGCTTCTGGACCAAAAAAGTAACTCCTTAGCCTCTGAAAACCAGCTCCAAGGTGCTTAGAGTGATGGTGGAGGTGTGTGGTTGTGAGGTGGTGTGTAAAGGGCCAAGAATAAGGGGCTTTTGAACACCAAATAGAGAGATATAGGGAGATAAATATATGTATGCCTTCAAACAAAATCTGAACCCTTGCAAAGGAAAAGGAGGCCTTCCTTTATAGACAAGAGGGACTAAAGCTTCTCCAAGAAGCTTCAAACCAAGGTGGAAGATCCTCCATACACGTGTATGGAGGATCCAGTCTGTGCCTCCCAACTGGCACAGCTGGAATCAACTCACTGAGACAAGACAGGAGGAAAGGGACCGACCAGTTCAGGTGGTCGGCCAGCCAGTTCAGGTGGTCGGCCAGCCAGGTCAAAAGGGTCAACTCAACAAAAAGTGGTCGGCAGCCCCATTTGGTGGTCTCCCAACTCAATGCAAGCTAGTGGTATGGTGGGAGACCAGTAATTGTGGCCCAAAAGTGAGGGAGACCACTTACCTATCAAGAAAACTGGCCGACCGAGGAAAAGTGGTCTCCAAGGAGAAAAGGTGGTCTCCCACCCTTGCACCACCTTCCAAACAATGAAAATAGGGTACATGCCAAAAATGAACCAAGACGGATGCAAAATGAGGGTTCGGGGGTCAAAACGCGCGGCCGGAGGCCTCGAAAACTGACTGTTAAGCATCGAAAGTGGCGTGCGACCACGAAGGTGGTCTCCCGGGCCACAGTGTCTCTCTAAAGAGAGGAAACAAGGTGTGTGCCAAAAACCAGAGCAAACGGAGAAAGTTAAGCGGTCCCGAACCGAGGCGCACGGCCGACGGCTCCGAAAACCAGAAACTGGTCTCCAAACGGGAAAAGTGGCCTACGACCACGAAAAGTAGCCTACGACCACTGAGAGATAGTCTACGAGACCTCTCCCTCCCTTCGGGAAGAGAAAACAGAACCTGATTCGCAAACCGAGGCAAAGCACAAAAGAGTCCCGAAGTCCGGAGGCAAGGCTCTCAGCCGAGACTTTGTAACCTCAGAACGAGCACAACATGCGCAATCACCAAGCGCTCAATCGATGACGTCTGAGTCTTAAGGTCGGTCAAAAATGGGGTGTCTACAGTTGCCCCTCTTTGACAGAACTCGAAAGCCATAAGTGACGGGAGTGAATGTCAAAGCGCAGAGACGACCCATTTTTGACAAGGTCAAAGACTTAAACAAACAAGCAAGATAATCGAAGAGATGTGCCCGCAGGCAGGGGCAAAATGCAAAGGACATGTACGATGCTGAACATAACTTATGATTATGCAAAAAAAGCTGCAATGAAGCAAATATACACAATAAATGCAATAGTTTAAGCAGGCGAATTCAAACCAAACTCCATTATATGCAGAAAAGATGTAAGATAATTGTACAATTCTCGCTACGTCTCACGCGGAGAATACAATACTTGTGCGGTTCGTCTGGTCGCGCCAGCCTCAAATGAACCGTACATACAATATCGTGCCTAAAAAAGGAAGAAACTCAACAGGTACAATATCGTTAGAAACAATGCGTAGCAATGCAAGCGAAAAGCGCATAACAACGCAAGTCGAGGGATGCATGACAATGCAACCTAAGTGTGACGCATATCAATGCGGTATGGATGCAAGACAATGCAGCCTAAGTGTGATGCATAATAATGCAGAATACAATGCAATGCACTAACAAGTGCTGATAATATGCGCAAGATCGCACGATGCAATGCATGCAAAATGCAATGGTGAATGCAAAAGAGGAAAATACTCCAACCATGCTGGAATCATGAGAGGAGGAAAAACAAACAATCAGGCGCGCATACGACACAACCTAAGTCAGAATTCCAAACACGCTGAAATCGTGTGAGGAAAGGGACACTCAAACCACGTTGAAATCGTGAGAGGAGGTCCAAAACAAACCGCCCAGCACGTCTACAACGCAACCTGAGGTAAATTCCAAACACGCTGAAATTGCGTAAGGAACGGGACACTCAAACCACGCTGAAATCGTGAGAGGAGGTCCAAAACAAATCGCCCAGTGCGTTTACAACGCAACCTGAGATAAATTCCAAACACGCTGAAATCGCATAAGGAACGGGATACTCAAACCACACTGAAATCGTGAGAGGAGGTCCAAAACAAATCGCCTAGCGCGTTTACAACGCAACCTGAGATAAATTCCAAACACGCTGAAATCGCATAAGGAACGGGACACTCAAACCACGCTGAAATCGTGAGAGGTGGTCCAACAACCCGCCCAGCGCGTCTACAACACAACCTGAGATAAATTCCAAACATGCTTAAATCGCGTAAGGAACGGGACACTCAAACCACGTTGAAATCGTGAGAGGAGGTTCAACAACCCGCCTAGCGCGTCTACAACGCAACCTGAGACGAATTCCAAACACGCTGAAATCGTGTGAGGAAAAGAACACTCTAACCACGTTGAAATCGTGAGAAGAGGCTCAAAAACAACCTCCTAGGTGCGTACACAACGCAACCTGAGATGAATTCCAAACACGCTGAAATTGTGTGAGGAAAAGAACACTCTAACCACACTGAAATCGTGAGAAGAGGCCTGAAAACAACCGCCCAGGTGCGTACACAACGCAACCTGAGATGAATTCCAAACACACTGAAATCGTGTGAGGAAAAGAACACTCTAACCATGCTGAAATCGTGAGAAGAGGGCTGAAAACAACCGCCCAGGTGTGTACACAACGCAACCTGAGATGAATTCCAAACACACTGAAATCGTGTGAGGAAAAGAACACTCTAACCACGCTGAAATCGTGAGAAGAGGGGTTCGAACACAAACAATCAGAAGCGCCTTGCACGTAGCCTGAGATAGCCCCGGAGGACAACGATCCTAAACGCTGCACAGCGTGAAAGGATAAACGATACAAGATAACACAAGATGCAAATAAACGCAATAAGTGCGATGATACAGTACATGTTACAAGCAATGTAGAGCATGATGTTTAGGGAATGCAATAAACAGACAAAGTGGCACTTTAGAAAGCACCTCATGGAGTGAGTGGCGGTAAACCGCTTTACTCTGACGAGGATCTCTTCTCGTATTCTTCGAATACTTACCTTCAACTCACAGTATAAAGGTTCTGAAATGCTGACAAGGAGCAACATCTGCATGTAGAAACCACAAATGTCGTTTTTCTTCCTGATCATATTCATAATTTTCCCTAGGAACTCATTGTAAACACAGCCAAGATGCCCCCGGCAGGGAATGGTACTCAGGAAGCACACATCTGATTGCCATTCTGGCTTTGAAACAATCAACATAGTATTCTGTTCACTCTGAACACACAGCTCATACAGCACACTGCTCATTCTGAACACACAGCCCGTAACACTATACTCTGTTTCTTTTGAACATACAGCTCATAACATAGTATTCTGGTTATTTTGAACACACGGCGCGTAACAGCACACTACTCACTCTGAACACACAGCTCATAACACAGTACTCGGTTTATTCGGTAGACAGCTCATTTCGAACATATGGGATGTAGTGACAGAACTTGCAGAAGTTGAAACAAGCTCAGGCGCTCCAAATTTTCCCTCTTTTCTTTTGCTTTGCAGCCCGGAACTTTCATAGCTTCAGATGGGTCCTGGTTTTTACTGTTCTCATATGACCTGGGTTGAACCCTGCGGTTTTATGAAAGAACAAATTCTGTTTTGCACAAATGTGGAGAATGACACGGCACTCTGAGCACAAAATGATTTTTTGAAAGTGAGATGAGAAAAGGGTTCTCAACCAGGTATTGAGCCTACAACTGACCACAGCCAAAACGACTCAACAACGGAAAACAAAAGGTAGAACAACCTAAACACAACTCAACAAAGGAAAAACAAGGTAAAACAACCTAAACACAACTCAACAAAGGAAAAACAAGGTAAAACAACCTAAACACATCTATTGACACTCAAACGACTCAAAACTAGAATCGAAACAAACAAAAACACACAAACACAACACTCAGCTGTGTTATAAAGACAAGAGACCTCTCGGTGCATGAGGAGCCAGTTTCTCTGGGTATTGTTTCCCACCCTTTCTCATTTGTGATTCTCACATCACTCGGCCCTCAAGCTCTGTTTTTCTGAAAAAGCCCTTTTCCTCACTTTTTCCTCTCAGCGCACATCTCTCTATTTTTCAATCTCTCATTTTTTTATCCCTCCCCTGGGTGGTTGATGGATAAACAAGAAGCTGCGGGCTCTTGCCCCTAGCATGCTGCTAGATTCTCTTTCTTCCACTCACAGCCAATGAGTTCCTCCCATAGAGGGGTTGCGCTAACACTGGGTGTGTAGCAAATTTGTAGCTGACATCGGTTGATGATGTTCTGCTGGGGAGTTTGGACATGATCAAATGTGTCCAGACGAGGGAGTGGAATATCTTGATCCATTCCACTTCATACTTCGCACTTGGCTTGATACCTCGTTGCTTGGAGGATGTTGAGAGCTTTCAACGCTTTGTTGTTAGCTTCAGTTATGCCCTTTTCTGGCAGGTAGAGTGCCCTTTCTGGCAAGTAGAGTGCCCTTTTCTGGCAAGCATGTTGACAACGGGGAAAAGACAGAACACCTGACTCAATGTGCCCCTAGCTCATTATTTTGATCATTTTTTTGTTTTTGCTTTCTACTAAAACAATTTTGACCAATATGAGGGTTAGATTAACACACTTGTTCGATTTTCTGATTTGAAATCATGCAAGTTAGGTTATGAGCATTGAAATTTTTCCTTTTTTTGGGTCCCAGAAATGGTCCAGTTTTAGAAAAAATGGAATAATTTTCGAGAGAATTAGTCAACCTCATTAAAAATTCTCAAAAACTATTTTTGCAAATGGCCACTGCTCGACCAACGTAGGATTTACTCTTGAGATGCACAGCCTCAGATCCAAAACAATGGAAAATTGCCCCTCGTCTGAACGGTACTGCATGGCAACTGAGAGTTGCCCCTAGTTTGAATAGCACCGCAACACTGCACGGCAACGGAAAGTTGCCCCTAGTCTGAATAGCGCCGCAGCACATGGCAACCAGCCCTCACAGTGACAATTACAACCAAATTCTCGGATATAGAGAAGACAAAGATGACCAGAACAACCACATGGACACAGTCGAATTTGAAGTGTTTTACAGCTGGACTTTAGAAATAAGTTGCCTACGTATCCCAAAGATGGGAATCAAGCCTTACGTAGTTCGGGGGTTAAGGTACACTCGTGTATTAACCTCTCCTTTTGCGCTCTAACTTTTGCCAAGGCCGCCCTTTCTGGGTTTTCAACCTTGTGAGCTTTGTTCTTCTTTTCTTTTCAATTCTTTTCATTTCTTTTCTTCTTTTTTCTTTTTCATCTTTTCTTTTCATTTTCTTCATTTTTCTTCATTTTTCTTTTTTTTATTCTTTGCATTTTTCTTCTCTTTTTTTTTTTTTTGTTCTTTTTCTTGCTCTAACTTTTGCCTGGGTCGCCCTTCCAGGTTTTCGGCCCAGTGAGCCTCTCAAGGATAAAAGTTTAGCTTTGTCCATGTTGAATGGTTTGAGATCTCGGAGCCATCTGAATCCAAGAGAATGGCTACTGTTCGCTGATGATGTAGAAGTCCATCCAATGGAGGGTGAATTTGCCCCTAGTGTTGTGGATAGGAACTTGGTTGTCCTTCAGCAAAACTTTCTTCTTTCCCCCTTCTGGGATTTGGCATTCTTGCCAGTCTTCCCTAGTTTGCAGAAAAGACTCATCTTTGACTCTTCGAGCGCATCTAACATTTTTGCCCCTAGTTCAAGGGCTGCTTTTGATCTAGCTTCGCAAGCTTCCTTTGATGACATCTAATATTCTCGCCCCTGGTTCATGGACTGCTTCTAATCCGGCCACACGGGCCTTACATTGTGGTTGACCGTTGAACATTCTGAATTAAGGTTCAAGGTTTGGAAACAAAGGGGTTGAGTCTCGAGGCTGAGAGTGATCCTAAGCTGCATAATCTCAAGAGTGATTCCACACAGGTCTTCGTAGAACCACACAAAACATTTTTTTGAAATCTTTTAAGAAAGCGACTAATCGTTCGCATCGAAGACAATGCAGAACCAATCTGGATCAAGCCAGGATCCTTCTCAGTACTCACATTAACAAACATGATCTCATTCATTAAGGGCTTAGCATGCCTCTCTTTCTCTCACTTGATTAAATTTTTACAAAACCCGAGGAATTCCGTCCTCTTTGTTTTCAACACATTGTTCAAAAAGTTTTGAAAAAATTAGGTCAATACAATGACTTAAAGGCACAAAAGAGCAGGTGAAATGCACTGCCGTTTCATTCAAACTTCTGGCACAACTAGCGCGGGGCAGAAGCAAACACAAGAGTGTGAAAATCACTGCTGTTTCATTCAGATCTGTTGGCATAATTGGCTCCAAAGCAGAAACAGACTCAAAAGAAAGCAAAAAGACAAACACAAAACAAGATAGTGATGTTTGAGGTAACACCCTCAGAATCACCCGACTCCAACGCAGCAGGACTGACTCGATACAATAAGACAGACCCGACTGACTCAGTACGAAAAGACTGACTAGATACAAAATAACAAAACTGACCCAATACCGAAGTCAGAAAGTGCAAAAACTAGTATTTGCATATTGCTCAAAACAGTGCGTGCCATTCCCACGTCTAGAGTAAATCGAGCGCCGCCCGTAGGTGGTTCATCCCCCGATCACAAACTCGTACTATCCCCCAAGTTCACTGATCCAGTGCCGATAGACTTTGCAGGACGTGGTGCGACGATGACCTCGTTGTCGATCAAATCTTGCACTTCGTGGTGAAGACGAAAGCAATTGTCAGTGCCATGACCGGTTTGTTGATGGAAGGCACAGTATTGGGCAGCATCATGCGTAGCCGGAGGAGGATTCGGGAGAGGCCGAGGCTCAAGGGGTTTGAGGTATCCTTGTCCAACAAGGATTTGGAGAGCTTTGGACAAAGGCATATAGAGGGCATGGAAGACCCTCTGACCTCAGGGTTGGTACTTCAAAGTTTGTGGATTTTTGCTGGACACACCAGCAAAGGGATTGGCAGGTGTTGGCCTGGTTTGCTGACCTCTTCCAAGTGGAGGATTAGAGCTTACAGGATCGTTTCTGGTACGATGGCCCTTCTCCTGGTTTTCCCCTTGCTTCGAACTGCTCTCATTCTGAGTGACGAAAGTATCCTCCACAATCTTTGCAACAACTACAATCACTTGCTGTTTATTCAGCCCTTCGGCTCTCAAAGCCTCTACAGCCCACTGAAGGTGTTCACGGGGACCAATGCCTGCCCCTACCTTGTTCTTACCACCTGCCTCCACTTTGCCAATGGATTGGCCTTCTTCCAATAGAACCTGTCCCAAGATTGGGGAGCCTTTTGTCGTGAAACTCCTAGCATGTGATGTGGTCGATGATGGAGCCAATGTCCCGGAGGCCAGATCTATCACAGTTCTTTGAAGATCTTCAACCATTCTCATCAACTCAGAAGTAGTGGGTTCACGGGTTTGAGATGATTGGAGTTCAAGTGGACCCATCATGCATAAGTCCATGCTTTCCGAAATGAACACCTCAGGCTTGGGTAGATGGGCCGGGGTGATGTATATGCTGGGGTCGAAGGTTGATGGAAGTGTATGGATGAGGTTGAGGTGGGGAGGTGACGAGTCAGCAATAACCTGAGGTCCTTTGGGTGGAGCTAGGGTCTCTTCGTCAATAAGATCCTAAATCTTATGACGGAAGCGGATGCAACGGTTCATATCATGACCATGTTGTTAATGATAGGCACAGTATTTGGCTGGGTCATATCTTGGTGGAAGAGGATTTGGAAGGGGTTGGGGTTCTAGGAGTTCTAGGTGCCCTTCTTCTCGCAGCTTTTTCAAAGCTTGAGAGAGACTCATGTAAAGAGGATTGAACTTTTGGGCTTGGGGCCAATTTGAAGTGGCAGGTTTTTGGCCATTGAGGGAAGTGGTGATAGAGTCTACTTCTGAGCATTTTGCAGCTGCGCTACCATCAGTAGTAGCATTGGAACTGCGAACAACATTCTTCCGCAAAGGCTCATCATCTTCCACAAAGATTCCTTGTCTGATGGCATCCTCGATTTGAACCCCCATTTCATGAAGGGCTGGAAAGGTAAACAGAGGTACAACGACCATCTTTTCCAGCAACTTGCCATGCAAATTCCGAACAATCATCGTAATCTGATATTTGTCAGAAGGCCTTGTAGTCATCATTGAGGCCTTTGCTCTCCATCTCGTCATGAACTTTGAGAAACCCTCCTTTGGTTCTTGGCGGGTGACTTCGAGATCACGAGTTGTGACCTCGATCTGTGTGTTGTAGGAGTATTGAGCAATAAAGGCCTCGGCCAGCTCTTCTCAGTTCCATTTCACAGAGTCCTCCAATTTCGCATACCAGATTGCGGCCATCCCAGACATGGTTCGATCGAAGAGAGACAACTTCTGGGCTGTGGTCAGACCCATTGGCCTCAAGATATCAGAAAATAGGTGGAGGTGCACCATTGGGTCTCCAGAACCATCGAAGCGGTCGATATGCGGCATCTTAAAACGGTCTGGCAGCGTCACGGCTGAGTTGGTGTACCCATCCTCAATATCTGGAATGGACTTCACGCCCTGAGATTTCTTGAATAGCTTTTCAAGCTTGCTCACTTTTAATGCTGTGGGGTCCATTTCGAACTCGAAGGGAGAATCCGGTGGGTTGATTGTGCCTTGGATAGCTGAGGTAGGATCGGGGGCGGAGCCTGCCCTGTTGGAATGTCCGTATCTTTCTGGATATTAGTTGCCTCCCCATGTATTGGCACTCTGGGCGGGGGAGGAGCTTGTGGGGCTTGGTGTGAAGCTGATGCTCCGGTTTGCTGTAGCCTGGCAATTAACTCTGCCTTTTGAGCCATGACCTCGACCTGTTGTTTGGCAAATTCGGCTTGACGAACAACGTCCTACTGCATGATTGTCATACTTTCTCGGAGTTGACACATCATTTCCTCCATTCCTGCCATACTGCCCTGATCTAGCTGAATAACAGGTGTATCTCCCTGAGGTAAAAGCAGATATCTCAACCCGACTGCGCACATGTGAGATGGCTAGTGACCGCTGGTGCGAACACTGTTTGAACTGATGATCTGTCCCGGACTGGCATTTTTACCCTACCTCTGGCGAAGGAATACTGATTTGCCCTTGAACTGAATCTCTGACCTGACAAAGTCTATCAACACAAATCCAATACCTAGGGATGTTGGAGCCTTCTGAAGCTACGGTTCCAAGCCTACCTTGCAAAAGAGGAAAACAGACAGCATCTCAGCCTGATTTCACCAAAATAGATATGAGCATAGTTGAATAACCGTATTCGACCACTGATCACTGTTTCCCAAACTACTGCCCCAAAACTGAATCTGATACCTGCAGATATAACTGATTCTCAAAACCCTGATACCGATTCCCGCAGGCCTGATACCCAGACTTGCAAACTGATACGTGCATTCTTGCAGAGACGCACTCTAAAAGCACATAGCAAGCAAGTGAGAGCGAAAACATCCCTATGGAGGGGTAGGGTTTCCCTGTCCTATTTTGTCAGGAGCTAGGGTTTCACTACGCACACAGCGGTTTCAAACAACCTAGAATCGGGTAAGCAACCTGTCCTAGCTTGAAATGGTCACTATGGATTCTGAATATGCACTAGGTCAAATGGTCAAAAGGGTACCCCAATAAAAATCGGGGTTTGTGTTCCCATCATGGCAGAGCCCGTAACCGGTCAGCCTTATGGCACGCTTCTCAAAGCGAACCTCCGGCAAACCGTTCAGGAATAGCAGGTGGCAAACACTGTGTCCTAGGCGCACCAATGCAAATGCAATGCAAAGAAAAACATAAGTGTAATCAAA
The DNA here is from genome assembly GCA_030407325.1 of Camellia japonica. Taxonomy (NCBI): domain Eukaryota; kingdom Viridiplantae; phylum Streptophyta; class Magnoliopsida; order Ericales; family Theaceae; genus Camellia; species Camellia japonica. Next base: position 115,474,146 of record JAPPVO010000031.1, read on the forward strand.
ACAAGATATCATAAGTTCAAGTCAAGTTCTCTAAATCCCCAGCGGAGTTGCCAGAAACTGTAGACGTCCCCGAACGTCCCGGGAGGGAATCTCATTTTGTTCATTGGGCTCACTACAGTTCAGGACTCAATGTCACGGTACTGTATCTAATCTCACAGAGTGCAATGCAAGACCGATGAATCATCAAAGAGTCCAAATCCGGCAAATCGTTTTGAAAATAGATTTTTTGAAAGAAGTGCCAAACGTGGACTGCTTTGCCAGATACAGAGTCGCCACCTAATATTTTATTTTGGGGGAATTTAGGAAACCCTGACTCGTTGCCTAAGGCCACGTGTCCGTCATCACTAAAGTTGCCTCAGCTCGGGAACTTGGGTACGATTAGGGAAGGTCACTTCGTGAGCATCCCCGCTCGCCCGATCAAAGATCGACTTTTACTAAACATGATATCGAGTTTTGAAAACACTATGTGCTCTTATTCCGGTTTATTTAGCCTAAAATTACTATGTGATGCACACAACATACAAGTATAGACTGGGTCGCCTGAATTGGAACAAGGCATCACATGCCCGTTTTGAAAAACGGTTTAAAGGTGCTACTCTCAAGTAGGCTAAAACGTGGATTTTCCACCTTCGGGTGGGCTTAGAAAACATGATTTTGCCACTCTCAAGTGGGCTTAAAACTCTCATTCAATGCGTTGTTCCAATTCAAATAACCCAACCTTCACCCACAGGCATTCAGGCATTTATATCACATAAGCAAACAGCCTCGTGGTAAGCATGCTATCATGGCAATCACTCACACACATGCAAGGATGCTAAAGCATAAATACTTACCGAGTACTCCAAGACAAAAAAAGAAGCTAATTAGAAAACATTCATGAATCCTAACTATGCTGAAATGCCTAATGCAACACATGCAAAAATGTAATTAAGATAGGCTCGGCTATTCTAAACATAGCATATGAAATGCAACAGATAACATGTATTCAACTTTTAAATTGAAATACAATGCAGTTAGTATGAAGCGCCAAGCCCGGTGTATGCAAAACAGATGAATGGATGCAAACATGCGAGCATAAGTATGCTAATTGAAACGTGCCCTAAACTAATCATCATAAGCTAGTAAATAAAAGGGAGAAAGACGTGGGGTTGGAAGACATACATCGCACACACGCACACTTATTACAACATTGCCCTCACTAGGAGGGTCCAAATGAATAATACACAACCGAATAAATAAAGAATTACAGTTAATTATTACACAACCCTAATTAATTAACAAATTAACTAAGATAAATAAATTAGCATGCAAATTTAAATAAAACGGACTACCTCGGCTCTGTTCCGAATGATAGGGATGCATGCATGCTCGAGTCGCCTTGTCGGGAAATCCATCGCGATACCCCGATTTGCCTCTATTTGCGACTGGTCCCAGAATATTGTGCAAAGCTTCAGAAGGCTGCTTGGCTAGTTTTTGCTGCTGGCTTCTGGTTTGCTGCAACAGAGAGCGAGAAAGGGGCATGGCAAAGTATCTTCAACATATGTATGCATGGCTACTCTTTCCATCATTGCACAAGCTCTAGGGAGTGTAGTCCTCGATCCTCGTGCCACCAATCACGCATCTCGATGCATGATCACCGAGGAGTCGGATTGCACGACTCGATGTAAAATGAATGCACATATAAACACAACAAGGCCTAAACTCCATCATGGGTATTCCGGAGTATCGGCGATCGAGAATCGAGGCACGTTTTGTCACTTGGAGTACAAAACGTCCATCGTTTCACCTGTTTGGACTAAACCCTACTCCAGACATTATGCAATAACTAGAATGGCATGGTATGCAAACACAATGCAACAACTGGCATGCAATCCTAAACGAAATGCAACTACGACATACAAATATGCAAGGGATGACATGCAAAGGTGCAACTAGCATACGCAATGCTATGAACTACGAATGGCATACTCAATGCACACGACGCTATATGACATATACAATGCACATGACGCTATGTGACATACACAATGCACATATGATGATGGACATACACAAAGGCATAATCGGGGCATACACAATGCAAGATCAAGCATGCGACAACGTGGACATGGCATACACAATGTAAGATGGACTTAAACTAAAATGAGTGGGCCTCAGCCACACTCAAATTAGCGGCCATACATGAGGGAATGAAAGGTAAGAATACTCATGCAAACATACCCGATGCAAGGGACTGAACCTAAGGAATCAATTGCCACTCTATCAAAGCATGGCAAGGGATGAAATATGGCATACAAATACACATTTTCCAGCTCTGAGACATGATGCACAATGGTCCCGAATCATGCAAATATGTCACACAATGCATGCTAGATGGCCCGAATACCGAAACTAGTGAAGCGGATTACACTAGAGGTACACAAAGCAATGCACAAATGACAAAACCAACCCCAAATAGACCCTAGGCAGGTCCAAGATAGTGGGAAAATGGCCTAAAATGATGGCTCATGCAATGGTCCGAAACGAGGCATTTATGCACAACTCTCAAACGCATTTAAAGAGTGGAAAACATGGGAATATGGCATGCATGTAAGCTCTAAAATATGATATACAATGGCCCCAAAACATGGAAACACCTCAACATAAGCATGCAATAGGCTCCAAAACACAAAGCTAGGCAAGGGTATTGAACTACAACCATGCATAGCAAGCATTATTTGACCATGAGGCATAAAAATAGAGCTAAGGAAGTCCAAAACATGCACAAAATCAGTTTAAAGCATGGCCAAAAAGTGCTAGAATCAATGGCCAAAATGGCATGCAACACAAGCTAGTAAAGAGGATTTGCACTGCAAGTATATGAGGCAATCAAATGGTCACCAAATCAGCCAAATTCAGAGGTATGACATGCCAAATAAGCCCCAAAAACCCACTGAAACATGGTCTATGCATGCAAGAATGAGATGCTCCTTTGTAAGGCCAAAAATGCTAGTAAACAAGACAAGGGGTGAGAGGGTCACCTCTCTGATTTTGATGCTCAAAAACACATAATAACCACTAAAAATCCGCTGGATTTCAATGGTCAAAAGGGCCAAGAAATCTCAACACAAAGGCCCTAATGCATGGCTCAAAACAAAGGGAAATGAAGCATGCAAGGGGTTAGATGACCCCCAACAGAAAAATGGTCTTAAACAACCATGTTAAGGACCTCAAAATAAATTTTTTTTATGACAAAGCCCAAATATGCTTGAAAACTAGACTAAGAGATGGAACAAAACAATGGCAAAAGAGGGAAATAGAGTGTTACCCTTGTAGCCAAAAGAACCAGCAGCTTCTGGACCAAAAAAGTAACTCCTTAGCCTCTGAAAACCAGCTCCAAGGTGCTTAGAGTGATGGTGGAGGTGTGTGGTTGTGAGGTGGTGTGTAAAGGGCCAAGAATAAGGGGCTTTTGAACACCAAATAGAGAGATATAGGGAGATAGATATATGTATGCCTCCAAACAAAATCTGAACCCTTGCAAAGGAAGATGAGGCATTCCTTTACAGACAATAGGGACTAAATCTTCTCCAAGAAGCTTCAAACCAAGGTGGAAGATCCTCCATACACGTGTATGGAGGATCCAGTCTGTGCTTCCCAGCTGGCACAGCTGGAATCAACTCATTGAGACAAGACAGGAGGAAAGGGGCCGACCAGTTCAAGTGGTCGGCCAGCCAGAAAAGGTGGTCGGCCAGCCAGGTCAAAAGGGTCAACTCAACAAAAAGTGGTCGGCAGCCCCATTTGGTGGTCTCCCAACTCAATGCAAGCTAGTGGTATGGTGGGAGACCAATAATTGTATCCCAAAAGTGAGGGAGACCACTTACCTGTCAAGAAAACTAGCCGACCGGGGAAAAGTGGTCTCCAAGGAGAAAAGGTGGTCTCCTACCCTTGTACCACATTCCAAACAATGAAAATAGGGTCCATGCCAAAAATGAACCAAGACGGATGCAAAATGAGGGTTCGGGGGTCGAAACGCGCGGTCGATGGCCCCAAAAACTGACTGTTAAGCATCCAAAGTGGCGTACGACCACGAAGGTGGTCTCCCGGGCCACAGTGTCTCTCTAAAGAGAGGAAACAAGGTTTGTGCTAAAAATCGGAGCAAACGGAGAAAGTTAAGCGGTCCCGAACCGAGGCGTACGACCGACGGCTCTGAAAACCGAAAACTAGTCTCCAAATGGGAAAAGTGGCCTACGACCACGAAAAGTAGCCTACAGCCACTGAGAGATAGTCTACGAGACCTCTCCCTCCTTCGGGAAGAGAAAACAGAACCTGATTTGCAAATCGAGGCAAAGCACAAAAGAGTCCCAAAGTCCGGAGGCAAGGCTCTCAGCCGAGACTCCGTAACCTCAGAACGAGCACAACGTGCGCAATCACCGAGCGCTCAATCGATGATGTCTGAGTTTAAGGTCAGTCAAAAATGGGGTGTCTACACACCCCTCTTCCCTTATGGCTCATTTGCTTGCATAGCTTTATTTGGCTCCATTTCAGAGGGTATTTGGTGTTAGTTTATCATGTTAGACCTCTGTTTCATGTTGGTTCGATGGCCTATTGAATGCATCATATACTTGCTTTGTAATCCCCTCTATTGTCATAATATGTACCATGCATTTAGACCATCATGGTTGCATGTTTTAGCTAGACTTCATGAAGCTTTTACCCATGTTGTGACATGTTTAAGCTCTATTTGGTATTGATTTGGTCATGTTTGCCATGTTTGGTATAGCCACCATGCATTTTGGCTTGTTAGCTTTGGGTGTGTGAGTCATGAGCATGCTTTACTTGGACTATTTTAGTGGTTTGGAATCACTTATCATGCTATTTCAGTCCGTGTCTCATGCTTGTATGTTTGCATTTGCCATCCTTTCAATGCTTTGAGGAGTTGTTGCCTTATGCTCCATGTTTGGGTCTTTGTGCATGTCTCCATGATTAAGTCATTGAGTTTCCATATTAGTGGGTTTTGGGGGCTCCTTGTGGCATATTATAGCTCTTATTTTCCTTGATCGAGTCATGCCATGCTTGGTGGTAATGGGTGTAGTGCAATTCTCTCTTTTGGCCTTGTGTGCGACTTGTTTTATGCTCACCTTTCTAGCTTGATTTGACTACATCCCATGCATGTTCTAGCCTTATTTTGGCCTGTCTTGAGACTATTTTGGCTCACCTTGGCTCTTTGGGGCTTGGTTGATATGGTCATGGTTCAAGTACCTTGGCTCGCTTTGAACTTCAAGCCCATTAGCATGCTATGCTTATCTCATGCGCATGATTTGGCATCATTATTGACGTGATTTCAGAGCTTGTTGTATCATCACATCCTCATATTTACCCTATCTTGCTCATATTTGAATATTGTACATTGTGGTCTAGCTTATGGACCAATGTGTGTGTGTGTGCATGCCTCCCCTTTTGGTCCCTTGATTTGGGTGTTTTGGCCACTGTTTTGGACACGGCTGAGGCCTATCCATCCTTAGTGTAAGCCCATGGATCATGCATTTATGTATTGTTGTAGGCTTACCGCATTGCATGCTGTCGCATCCTTGTGGTTGGTATCATTGTTGCATGCCTATAACTTTGTCTATTCCCATATCTAGGTTGCATGGTAGTATTGCATACTTGTTGCATTGCCATGATGTTTGCATGTTAGGTTGTATCACATTGTATTTGACATACTCATGTTACATTGCCTTACATTCCCATGTTGCATTGCATTGGCTACATGCTTTGCATTGAATATGGCATACATACATTGCATTATGTTTGGTTTGGGGTGTCAAACCAAACATGAGGAATGAGGGACGTTCGTACTTGAAGTGACGAAACGCACCTCAACCCTCGTCGCCGACACTCTTGATTCAACATGATAGAGTGTGTAGCATTCATATGTTTTGTTGCATTCATTTTACATTAATTTGCACACTTGGCACCTTTGGCCATCATGCATCGAAATGCGTGATTGGTGGCACGAGGGTCGAAAGCCATACTCCCTTGAATTCATAGCATGATAGGGAGGGTGGTCGTGCATACATTATCTTGCAAATTCCTTGCCATGCACTGTCTGTCCCCTGTTGCAGCAAAACCAGTGTTCTGCAGGAAGAAATGGCCGGTCGGCCACTTTCAGTGCCGACCGGCTACCACTATCCAGCCGGTGATCCCATTTTTGATGGATGACCATATTTCCATGGCCGGGGTGTTCTCTCTTGGCCAGTGGCATTCCAAAAAGCTCAGGGAGTGGTTCAGAAGCAACCTTAGGATTTTCACAATTCGCAGAGGTGCAGAACAGTGCAAATAGAGGCAACATGTGCCATGGCAATGGGTTTCCGAGCAAGGCGAATCGAGCATGCATCATCCAATCAATTCGAGGCGGAGCTACGGCGGCCTTTTGAACTTCACACTTAGTTTATTTTGTAATTAATTGAGGGTCTGTAATAATTAATTAGCTAGAGTAGTTAAGTATTTATTTGGTTTGTATTATTCTTTCGGACCCTCCATCGAGAGGGCGAATTTGTAATAAGTGTGCGTGCGTGTGTGAATGTCTTCCAACCCCACGTCTTTCTCCCTTTTATTTACTAGCTTTTGATGGTTAGTTTAGGGCATGTTTCAATTAGCATACTTATGCTCGCATGTTTGCATTCATTCATCTGTATTGCACGCACCGGGCTCGGCGCATCATGCTAACTGCATTGTATTTCAATTCCAAGTTGAATACATATTATCTGTTGCATTTCATATGCCATGTTTACAATAATCGAGCCTATCTGAGTTGCATTTTGCATGTGTTGCATTAGCCATCTTAACATGAACTAGGATCATGCATTGATTACTAACTAGTTTCTGTTTTGGCTTGGAGTACTCGGTGAGTGTTTATGCTTTAGCATCCTTGCATGCGTGTTAGTGACTGCCATGATAGCATGCTTACCATGAGGCCAATTGCTTATATGATATAACTGCCTGAATGCCTGTGGGTGGAGGTTGGGTTATTTGAATTGGAACAATGCATCGAATGAGAGTTTTAAGCCCACTTGAGAGTGGCAAAATCATGTTTTCCAAGCCCACCCGAGGGTGGCAAAATCCATGTCTTAGCCTACTTGTGAGTAGCACCTTCAAACCATTTTGAGATGTTTTGTTCCAATTCAGGCGACCCAGTCTATATTTGTATGCTGTGCGCATCACATAGTAATTCTAGGCTAATAACCGGAATAAGAGCACATATGTTTTCAAAACTTGATATCATGTTTAGTAGTGGCCGATCTTTGATTGGGCGAGCGGGGGTGCTCATCGATGACCTTCCCCAATCGTACCCAAGTTCCCGAGCCAAGGCAACTTTGGTGATGACGGACACGTGGCCTTAGGCAACTAGTCAGGGTTTCCTAAATTTCCCAAAAACAAAATATTTAGGTGGCGACTCTGTATCTGGCAAAGCAGTCCATGTTTGGCATTTCTTTACAAAAATCTGTTTTCCAAAATGATTTTCCAGATTTGGACTCTTTGACAATTCATCGGTCTTGCATTGCACTCTGCGAGATTAGATACAGGACGAGACATTGAGTCCTGAACTGTAGTGAGACCAAATCAACGAAACGGATCCCCTCCCGGGACGTTCGGGATGTCTACAGTTTCTGGCGACTCTGTGGGGAGTTAGAGAACTTGACTACTCATATCTTTTTTTATTACACTTACGTGTTTCTTTGCATTGCATGTGCATTGGTGCGCCTAGGACACAGTGTTTGCCATATGCTATTCCTGAACGGTTTGCCAGAGGCTCGCTTTGAAAAGCGTGCCATAAGGCTGACCGGTTACGAGCTCTGCCACGTTGGGAACACAAACCCCGGTTTTTACCAGGGCACCCTTTTTGACCATTCGACCTTGTGCATATTCGGAACCCGTAGTGACCATTCCAAACTAGGACAGGTTGCTTACCCAATTGTAGGTTGTTTGAAACCGCTGTGTGCGTAGTGAAACCCTAGCTCCTGACAAAATAGGACAGGGAAACCCTACCCCAACATAGGGGTGTTTTGGCTCTCACTTGTTTGCTATGTGCTTTTAGAGTGTGTCTCTACAGGGAACGCATATATCAGCTTGCAAGTCTGAGTATCAGGCCTGCGGGCATCAGTGTCAGTATTTTGGGAATCAGTTATCTGCGGGTATCAGATTCAGATTTGAGGGCAGTAATTTGGGAACAATGATCAGCATTTGAGAAAACAACGTATTCAGCTTATCAACTGCGCGTTGTTATACCCAACTGTGTGTTGTGCTTATTTAAACCGTTATGCTGTCCATTTTCTGGTTGTTTATTTCCTTATTATTGCTTTATTTATCTTTTTGCTAGGTAGTTTAGCACGATTGCTTCAAACCAAGCAGATATTCCCCAAGCACTCTGGACAAGAGGTCGCAGACTCCATCGATCTGAGGATCTGGTGGACGGACAGCCAGTGTTTCATTCTCTACCCCCGGTTACCAGAAGGAGGGCAGTTAGGCAGAGGATATTAGTTCAGCAGTCAGTTTAGAGTGCTTTGTCTACCCCGCCTGAGTATAGAAGGGATCAGGGTTTTGTTTCCCCCCACAGAGAGGGAACACGTACCAGCAATTCAGTCGGATCAGGGCAGTATGGCAGGAATGGAGGAAATGATGCGTCAACTCCAAGAAAGTATGAGAATCATGCAGTAGGACGCTGTTCGTCGAGATGAATTTGCCAAACAACAAGCCGAGGTCATGGCTCAACAAGTAGAGTTCATCGCCAGGTTACAACAACAAACCGGAGCATCTGCTTCACATCAAGCCCCTCCCCCACCAGGAGTTCCGGCACCAGGGGAGGCACCAAATGTCCAGAATGCCCAGAGGATATAGACATCCCAACGGGGCCGGCTCCGCCCCCAATTCTATCTCAACTATCCAAGGCACCTACTCTTATCAATCTACTGGTTCCCCTTTTGAGTTCGAGGTAGACCCAAGCATTAAAAGTGAGCAAGCTTTAAAACCTGTTCAAGAAGTCTCAGGGTGTGAAGTCTATCCCGGACATTAAGGATGGGTATACAGATGCAGTCGTGACGCTGCCAGATCGTTTTAAAATGCCACATATTGACCGCTTCAATGCATCCGGGGATCCCATGGTGCATTTGCGGCTATTTTCGGACATACTGAGACCGATGGGGCTCACCAGGTTACAGAAGCTATTCTTGTTTGGCCGGACCTTGTAGTGTGGCGGCCATATGGTATGCGAAATTGGAAGATGCCATCAAGAGGAGTTGGGAGGCGATGGCCGAGGCCTTCATAGCACAATACTCCTATAATACACAGATCGAGATTACAACCCGTGATCTTTGTGACGACTCGGCAGGAGCCTAAAGAGTTTCTCTGATTTCGTAACTTGCTGGAGGTCCAAGGCCTTAATGATGACCATTAGGCCACAAACAAAGATCAAATCGGATGGTTGTGCGCAACCTCCAGCTTAAGCTTATGTAGAAAATGATCGTCTCCCTCTCCCCACTTTGCAGACCTACATGAAATTGGGGTTCAGATTGAGGACGCCTTAAAGCAGGGTCTTACTGATAGTGACAGAGAGCAACCCAGGAGAACCTTCAACGCAACGCAAATGCAGGCACAAGCAATGCCGCAACTGCCAGAGCTTCAGAAGTAAGCATGGTCACCACCACTCCCCCAAGAACCCTTGCAGCTACACCATTCTCCGGCGCGTCCGGTAGTAGCTCGCAAGCAGCCAGATACGCACCCAAGGCCCAAAGAGCCTTCACTTCACTATATATGCCCCTGTCCAAAGCTTTGGGGGTTTTAATCAGAAAAGGGCACTTGAAGCCTCTAGAATCGCGGCCATTGCCAGAAAAACTTCCCCCCTCCCATAACCCGGCGAAGTACTGTGCGTTTCACCAACAACATGGTCATGATACCGACCAATTATAGGTTGTGTCACAAGATTCAAGATCTCATTGACAACCGGGTGATCATGCCTCCAGAAAAAACCAATGTCACAACCAACCCCCCCACCACACAACCAAGCTCCACCTCCCAAACGCAACAATTTAATCCAGACTGGGGTCGTGTCATATGACCCTAGCATATACATCACTCCTTCTCACCTACCCAAGTCAGAGGTGTTCAATCCCGACAACAACCAATTGTGCATGTTGGACATCTCTAGAACCCAACCTGAACCAATGGTGGTGACCGCCGAAGGTAGAACAGGGATGATTTTGAAGAGAAGTGGAGCTGTCGATTCAGGGTCTGAGGATTCTGGGAGCTGTGTTGAGGAGGCATATAATCTGAGTGGTTACATCACGCCAGCAGGCCAGGTTGGGCCAAGTGTGGAATTGCCGGGGGAAACAGAGATTTGTGTAATCCAGGGGGACGGACTTGATCAGAGGACAGATGACTTGGCAACTTTGGAAGGGGACTTTGCTGACCTTTTGTTTTTCAATGAGCGAGACTCAGGGGGCACGACAGTCAACTGGTTTGATTCTGAGGGGTCAACAGAGGTTGCGGGGTGGCTTGACGACCAACCAGATATTGTCGAGGAATTTAGCCAGGACAGGGCCTGTTAGGGACAAGGGCATCAGCTGTGGATGGAAGGGCCGGGAATCAGAATGCATCCCGGAGAGAGCCGATGCCAAGAATTTTCGCTCGGGATTTGGGCATTGTGAATGCAGGAAATGTTGAACAGCAAACTGCACTAACGCAGTTAGAACAAGAAGGAATCGAAGACTCTGAGGAGCCAGAAAAGCCAAGGCCCCTGTGGGGACTGAACCCGCTATGTGCAGAAAGATAGAGCATGCTGCGAGCACCTAGACGAAAGTACTGCGAGTACAGGAATAGTTACAACGGAGCCGGACAGGTGTCTGTCGGCTACCGACGGAATGTGGTGGGAGGACGATGATCTATGTATTGCCTACACAGGCGAGGATTGGGGGAGTAACCAGCCGGACGATACCTGGTACATTGGCGAAGTTGACCATATGACTAGGAGTGGGCGGTATTTGAAGCCCCCGCACCTAGATCAACCAGAGGCATCTGGGAAGGATAAGGAGGCAGAGAAGCAGAAAGAGAAGCTACTTGAAGAATAGGCCGTGTTAAAACAGCTGAAAAAGATACAAGCAAACATCTCCATCTGGGGACTGCTTATGGCTTTGCGTGTTCATAGACAAGCTGTCTTAACGGCCATGGACAAGGCCAAGCTCTCGATAGACACGACGCCTGAACAGCTGGTGGGATTGGTTTTTTTCGGGAGGGGCTTCCCCGATGTTGACCTTTTCCGACAAGGAACTACCACCTGAGGGTGCGAACCATAACAAGCCGCTCTACATCTCTGTGGAGTGTAGAAACAAATGGATACCAGTGGTTCTTGTCGACACTGGGTCCGCCATTAATATATGCCCATCGAGGACGACATATGCAATCGGGTTAAAGCCCGCGGACTTCGTGCCAACAGCCCAGGTGATTCGGGCATATGATAACACAAGTAGGGAGGTAATGGGGACTGTGAAAATTCAGACCCAGGTTGGTCCGGGACAGCACGAGATTGACTTTCATGTCCTGGATGTTCCCGCAACCTTCAATCTACTCTTGGGGCGACCGTGGCTGCACCAGGTGAAGGTAGTCTCTTCCACCTTGCATCAGATGTTGAAATACTCCTACGGGAAAGGGTGTGGCTATTGTTTTTGGGAACTCGTCGATTCATCCGCTGCCAGAAATGTCTGCACCGGTCTTGGAAATTGAGCACGGCACGGAGGATGTGTTCTTATCAGGGTTTACTCTGGCTAAGGCCCGGGTCGTGCAGAACATCTTTGGCCGTTGATGAGGGGGTGTATGTCAACGCACAATCAATATACCTCATGAACAAGCTTCAACACATCCCCGGGATAGGATTGGGAAAAAGTGGCCGGAAGGGCGTAGCAACATCGACCGAAGTGCCGCACAACCCACATACCTTCGATTTGGGTTATCTGCCCACCAAGGAGGACTGGGTGAGGAAAGGAAAGGAAATGGCCGGGAGAGCCAGAGCAAAGCAGGCGGGGAAGCCTTTTGAGTTAATGCACCGACCCATTTAGGGTACCCTAAATGGACGCTTTGTCCGGGAGGGAGAGGACTTTCCATTTTGTGGCTTCCCCGAACCATGGTTGAATGCCGAGAAGAAGTGCTTGCCAGGGTTTGAGATCTTTTTCGACCTGCAATTATCTGGGGATGATGTTGCCGAGGAGTAGATACACCCATCAGTTGAGGTTGGGCAGAATGAGAAAGTGGATTCTGAGGACACCGAAATTGAAATGGGGGTAGCGCTGGCTTGTCTACTTTCAGATCCTCCGATCGAACAGAAGTGCTTGGAGATAACTTCTCGGTGTCGTGATCGAGAATGAAACGGCTGCGGGCCTATCGTCAAACATTTTGGATGCGTCCATCGCACCCTTCCTCATCTGGCAGTACGAGGAGGGATTTTTGTCAAGCAGCACCGGGTCAGGTAGTGAGTCGGAATCTAATTCCACCGAATCTATTGAGTTAGAATCAGGTTCCAACTCGACTGAGTCTGAGTCCGGTATTCCTGGGGGTGATAACCCGGATGCCACAGTCCTGTCTAGGTCATTTTTTTCTTTCTCTTTTGAGTCTGTTGTAACAGAAAATCGGACGATTTGGAAATGCTTAATGAGAATGGAATGGATGTGGTTTCTGAGTACTTTTCTGTGCCTTGATTTATTGTATTAATCAGGACTTTCAAAATTTTGATGAAAACGACGAGGAAGAAATTCCTCCGGTTTTGCAACGCTTAATTGATCAAGAGCAGGAAAGATTTGTTAAACCTTTAGTTGATGAAATCACTACTGTTAATGTTGGTACTGAGGAGGACCCGCGGCTGGTCCAGATCGGGTCCACGTTGTATTCAGAGGAACGCGAGCGCTTAGTCACTTTATTAAAAGATTTCAAAGATGTTTTCGCGTGGTCTTACGAAGACATGCCTGGGATCGATACTGAGATTGTACAGCACCGGATCCCTCTTGACCCAGAGGCCCGACCCGTTAAACAAAAGCTCAGAAGGATCCGCCCGGACTGGGCCCTCAAGATTAAAGAAGAGGTCACCAAGCAAATTGACGCAGGGTTCCTGCTGGTATCCGAATACCCAACTTGGTTGGCTAACATTGTTCCGGTGCCGAAGAAGGATGGCAGGATCCGGGTATGCGTGGATTTCAGGGATTTGAACAGAGCCAGTCCGAAGGACGACTTTCCCTTGCCGCATATTGATGAGTTAGTGGACTTCACAGCGGGGCATGCTTTGCTTTCGTTCATGGATGGATTCTCGGGCTATAATCAGATAGTGATGGCACCTGAAGACCGGGAGAAGACTGCTTTCACCACCCCGTGGGGGACTTACTGTTACAGGGTGATGCCATTTGGGTTGAAGAACGCTGGAGCTACATATCAACGGGCCGCGACCACAATATTGCACGACATGATCCACAAAGAGGTTGAGGTGTATGTGGACGACATGATTGTCAAGTCCAAAGAAAGAGAGGGCCACTACACCGCCTTGCAAAAGTTCTTCCAAAGGATCAGAGAATTTCGGTTGCGGCTGAATCCTCAGAAGTGTACGTTCGGTGTTACAGCAGGGAAAATGCTGGGGTTTCTGATTACACAGAGAGGTATCGAAGTCGACCCTTCCAAAATCAAGGCCATCTTAGAAGTGCCACCACCAAGGACTGAAAAGGAGGTTCGAGGCTTTTTAGGTAAAGTGCAATTCATAAGACGGTTTATCTCAAAATTAACCTTGACTTGTGAACCACTTTTTGGTCTCCTGAAGAAAGGAAAGAAGTTCCAATGGAACGGCCGATGCCAAGCTGCTTTTGAACAGATCAAGGAATACTTACAGAACCCACCCGTGTTGTCACCCCCGAGTTGGGAAAACCGTTGATTTTGTATCTTTCAGTAACTGAGACTACAATGGGCTGCATGCTTGCACAAGAGTTTGAGGACAAGGTGGAGAGGGCTATCTACTATCTGAGCAAGAAGATGCTGGAGTATGAAACCCGCTACACACCATTGGAAAAGGCTTGCTTAGCCTTGGTATGGGCTACCAGGAAGCTGCGGCACTACCTGTTAGCTCACTCTATAATGCTGGTTTCAAGATTAGATCCCATCAAATATCTCTTCGAGAAACCGGCACTTACGGGTAGGCTAGCTCGTTGGTTGCTTCTGCTTTCCGAATTCGATTTGAAGTATGTGACGCGCAAGTAAGTCAAGGGAAGAGAGGTACCGAAGTTCTTAGCCGATCATCCAGTGGAAGGAGGCGAAGCAGTTGAGTACTTATTCCCAGATGAGGCCATTTTGCATATCGAAGATGAAACTTGGACGATGTACTTTGACGGAGCGTCAAATCAATATGGGTATGGGATAGGAGTGTTGCTTATAGCAGCCGACAATTCCCGTATCCCTCTAGCCTTCAAACTCCGGTTCAAAGTCTCGAACAATGAAGCAGAATATGAAGCTTGCATTGTTGGTTTAGAAGCAGCCCTGGAACTAGGGGCAAAATGGTTGGACATCATCGGGGACTCGAACCTTGTTGTATCTCAAGCGAAAGGAGATTGGAAAGTCAAAGAAGAAAAGATGATAATGTATCACCAGACATTGGACTTGTTAATTCCTCGGTTTGAGAAACTAAACTTTGCTCATCTGTTAAGAGAGAACGACAGGTTCGCAGATTCACTAGCAACTCTATCTTCCATGATAGACATCCCTTTCGCAATCCGGATGCGTTCGATCATCATTGACCAAAAATTTGCGCAACCTACGAGTCAATTGTTGCTATAGATGAGGTTCAAAATGAGAACCCCTGGTACTACGATGTTTGGAACTTCTTGGAAAAAGAAGCGTATCCACCAGGGGCAAATGCCAAGGATAAAAGGGCAATCCAAAGAATGGCTGCTCAGTTCATCATCTGGGGAGGAAAACTATATAAAAGAGGTCATTTGGGAATGCACAAGCTGTGTGTCGAAGCCGAAGAATCGAAGCGCCTGATGGAGGCTATCCATGGAGGAGAATGCGGAGCGTACATGAACGGGGTGATGCTAGCACGAAAGATCCTCAGACAAGGTTACTACTGGTCCACCATGGAGGAGGATTGTATTGGCTTTGTTCGGCGATGCCACAAATGTCAGATCCACGCAAACTGCATGAATATCCCGCCGTCAAAGCTGTACAATATGACTTTGCCATGGCCATTTTCAGTTTGGGGAATCGATGTAATCGAGGCTGTCACTCCGAATGGGTCAATGGGCATGAGTTCATTCTGGTCGCGATAGATTATTTCACAAAGTGGGTCGAGGCTCAATCTTATGTGGTGTTGAAGGCGTCGCAAGTTGCAAAGTTCATCAGAAACAACATCATCTGTCGCTATGGAGTCCCGAATGAGATCATTTCAGATAATGGTTCCCACTTTCAAGAAGGAAGTGATCGAATTGTTGGAGAAATACAACGTGGCTTTTCATAAGTCATCTACATATCGGCCGTAGACCAATGGAGCAGTTGAGGCCGCCAACAAGCACATCAAACACATTTTGCAGAAAATGGCGGAAACCTACCGGGATTGGCCAGATAAGCTGCCGTTTGCTCTGTGGGGCTATCGGACTTCAATCAGAACTTCTACTGGAGCGACTCTGTATTCATTGGTTTATGGGATGGAGGCCGTTCTACCTATCAAAATTGAGGTTCCGTCATTGTGAGTATTGGCCGAGTGTCAGATAGCCGAAGCAGATTGGCAGCAGAGCAGGTTCGAAGAACTCATGCTCTTTCATGAAAGAAGACTGAAAGCACTGTACCATGTTCAGGGTTATCAGCGCAGAATTGCCAGGGCTTTCAACAAGAAAGTTAAGTCCAGGAATTTGAAAGAAGGAGATTTGGTGCTCAAAGACAACCGAGCTCCCATCCACGACCCTAGGGGCAAGTTCAAACCCAACTGGACTGGTCCTTACATCATTAAGTCTATTTGGTCAAGAGGAGTTGTCGTTCTGATGGACCTAGATGGCATAGAGTTCTCACAGCCGATCAACATGGACAAGTTGAAGAAATATTACCCCTGAGTGGATCGCTAGGCCGAAAACCCGAAAGGGCGACCTAGCAAAAGTTAGAGCATGAAAATTTGAAATTACAAAAACTGAGCTCGCAAGGTTGAAAACCCGCAAAGGGTGGCCTTGGCAAAAGTTAGAGCGTAAAAGGAGAGTGAAAATACTCGAGTGAACCGAGCCTGAACTACGTAAGGCTTGATTCCATCTTTGGGATACGTAGGCAACTTCACCCTGAAGTTCAGCCATAAACTTTTCCCTGATCAACTTTGTCCATCTGATCATCTCGGTCATCTTTGTCTAGTCAGCATTCAGGAGCTTCGTTTGTGATCTCCAGTGCATTGCTACTCAGACTAGGGGCAACTTTTCAGTTGCTGGGATCCGGGGTTGTGCATCTCAGTGACAGATCTCAGGCGTGTCCAGTTCTGATCCATATCGAAAATGGTTTTGAAAAGTTTTAATATAAGTTGACTTTGCTCAAATTAATCTTTTTACGACTTAGACCATTTTTGGACCAAAATAGAAAATTTTCAGTACAACCTTCAATTTCTTTGATTTCAATACAGAGTTCTCCGCTCTTGCATACAGATTGAAGTTGCTTTTTATTATATTCATAAAGGAAACTTGAAAGTACTGATAAAGCAATAAATCCGGGGCATAGATAAGTTAGGTGTTCCTATGCCCCCTCCTAGAGCTGGTTGAAGCCTCCGATGCCAAGCTGGGCCCAACCTGTGCCTCTTCATTGAGCCAATCTATGCACTCGTCAGACAAAGTGCAACTGAAAGTGGGAGCAAGGGCCAGGAGCTCTCTAGTAATCCATGTTGTAGCATATCGAGCAAGCTGTGCACCTCGGACCGGAAATGTAGCTGGGTATTCTATCCCCTCTGCGGGGCAAATCTGATCATGGCCAAACTGGCGTTGGAACCGGAAAGGAAAGTAGAACAAGCAGTGTGTCAGACCAATCAACTGTATCCCAGGCTGCCGGGACATGCTATAGCTCATTGCCGGTAGATTGAGCCAAGGACAACGCCAAGCAATGCGGTCTGCGGACAGCTTGCACATCCAGTCAAACCACCATCCCTCATCAAGGGCATCGACTAGGCGACGTCGGAAGAAGTAGCCGCGAGCTTAGTATGCTGGGCAAGAGTCCACAACCTGCAATTTGTCCATCAACCACACCTGGGAGGGATGAAAAAAATGAGAGATTAAAGAATAGAGAGGTGTACGTTGAGAGAAAAGTGAGAAAAGGGTTTTTGTGAGAAAAACCGAGCCTGAGCGGCGAGTGATGTGAGCAATATACGTGAGATAGGGAGGGAAACATTACCTGCAGCAGTAGTGGACTCCCCGCAAATCTGGTTGTTTCCCGACGATGAAAAGCATCCAAGGCCATCAGTGTCTCAGCCAATGTCATGGCAATGCAGCTCTTTCCATCTTTCAGGCCTTGAGCAACTTCAATCAAACAAACGCTAGACCCGCTGAAGCCCGGGGCAAGCAAAAAGTGAGATAACATGCACAAGCAAAGGGCATGTCGCCGAAAACCTTGCCAGTGGTGATCACCTCGGTCACCAGCATCAAAAACTGATGAATCAAGCTGAGGATGTCCAATTCTCCGTCGCAAATCAAAGACCAGGCGTCGTACATAGTGAGCCCACACATTCGTCCTAAGGCTTGGGCGTGACCAAAGTGAAGCTGGGGCAAGATTCCTCATTGCGCTTGGACTCCATCAAAGCTTGGAAATCTTTGAACGTAGGACACACCTCTTGTCTGCCAAAGCTAAGACATGTGTTACCGGATTCCGAAACCTTGCGCGGCATGGAGGAAAGGAAGATGCAGCGGGGGTGTGACCTAGAGTGGATAGTGCGTTTATGCCAAAGCCCCGGAAATTCAGCTTTTTCAAGCCATCCAAGTTGGCAATCCAAGTTGTGAGATTTTGGGTAAGAAAACTCCTCCATTTGGTGCAAATCAGTGTTGAAATGAAGGAAAACTACGAAGCTGGGGCTTTTGTAGAAGATAAGGTGTTGAGTGGAAGACAGGTGTCAACATTCTGGAGGTCCTTACCATTTTTGGCCGATCGACCAAAAATAGTGCCGATCGACTATCCGTTTTGGCCGATTGGCTAAAATGTTGGCCGATTCCAATTTGTTGTAGCCGGTGATGTCTCCTTTGGCCGGTGGCCTCTATTTGCTCTAAACTGAATAAATGTTAAAGCATGCTGAAAACGGGTGACTGACACCACTTCCAGGGCCTTCTGAGGATGTTTTGGCAAACCGGCGCTGCTACTTCGATTTGCTTATCAAGTTGTTGCACATTTGCTTATCGAGTTGTATTTTACATTCTTAAGTCTTTGCTTTGCTTTATCGAGTTGTATTGCAGTTGGTTAGTTTTACGAGTTCTTTGTTTGGATTATCAAGTTGTTTTTGTCCTTACTCGGTTCACTACCTGATTATTACGGGGCAAGGCTTACTTTTAAAACAAAGGTTCAAATCTCTTACATTGTTGTGTAATGCTATGCGATGCGATGCATAAATATAGCACTTTTGAACAAAATAGCCGTCTCATTTCCATCATGTCTTTTGAAAAAAGTACATAGTTTTGAGAAAGTAAAAACCTGCCTGAGGCAGTACAATGTGCTTAAACTACCAGCAAAAAGAAAAGTAAAGCGAAAGAGGGGAAGGGCAGCAGAGTGTTTGGATTAGTACCGGTGGCCTCCCCTTGTGGTCGATGCACCTCCCACCCTTGTTCGGGTCAATTATGTGGTTTGGCACCTTCATTACTCAAGACAATGCAAGAAAGTACACTCGTGAACCTCAGTAGACCTTCGTGTTGGCCTCGAGCCGTGTCTTCTATGAGCGATGCTCGGTGCGTGCGGGGAGTATTCTTTCTCGTATCCTTTTTGTATCTTGCGAATTCCACAAATTGCTTCAATTATGTTGTATTACGTTGCTTCATTTTGACTTTGATAAAGCATGCTCGTTACGCGTCTTGCGTTGAACGATGCCTCGTCTTGTTTTAAAGTTGCATCTCAACATCATGAATAACACGCCTTTACCATGTGTAGACGTCCCCGAACGTCCCGGGAGGAGAATCCCCCATTTTGTTCGTCTGTGGGTCTACTACAGTTCAGGACTCAAATTGTCACGGTTCTTAATCTGAACCAAAGAGTCCAAATCCGGCAAATCGTTTTGAGAAAAACAGATTTTTTAGAAAGAAGTGCCAAACATGGACTGCTTTGCCAGATACAGAGTCGCCACTTAAATATTTTTTATGGGAGAATTTAGGAAACCCTGACTCGGTGCCTAAAGGCCACGTGTCCGTCATCACCAAAGTTGCCTCGGCTCGGGAACTTGGGTACGATTGGGGAAGGTCAGCTATGAGCACCCCCTCTCGCTCGATCCGAAGATCGGCCTCTACTAACCATGATATCCTCTTTTGAAAATGTTATGTGTTCTTATTCCAGTTAATTAGTTAGAATTACTATGTGATGCGCACAACACAAAAGTATAGACTAGATTGCCTAATTTGGAACGAAGCATTGCATATCCGTTTGTTTGGAAAACGCTTTGGAATTTGCTACTCGCAAGTAGGCTAAAATACGGATTTCAATGAGTTGTTCCAACTCAAACAATCCAACCTTCACCCACAGGCATTCAAGCAGTTTATCACATAAGCAGCTAGCCTCATGGTAATCATGCTATTATGGCAACACTCATACGCATGCGGTATGCTAAAGCATAAAGAGCTCACCTAGTACTCCGCGCCAAAACAAGAACATGTTAGCAATCATGCATGATCCAAGTCCATGTTTAAATGCCTAATGCAACGCATACGGAATGTCACTAGAGTAGGCTCGACTAGTCTATGAATGACATGTGAAAATGCACAAGTAGCATGTATTCAAGTTAGATTTGAAATATTATGCAGTTAGCATGATGCGCCGAGCCCGGTGCATGCAATACTGATGAATGATGCACGCATAAATAGCATAAGGTATGCTAAATTAAACATGTCCTAATACTAACCATCAAAAGCAGGTAAGTAAAAGGGAGAAAAAAGTGGGGGTTGGAAGACATGCACGCGCGCACCCACACTTATTACAAATTTGCCCTCACTCGGAGGGACCGAATAAATAATACAAGCCACCTAATTAACTAACTCACAAGCTAATTAATTATTACAGAACCGAATTGAATAACTAGCTACAACTAATTATTACACAACTACTAACTAACTAAGTAGTAAATGAATGCTATTCAGCTCTGTTTGGAGAAGAGGAAGGTATGCATGCTTGCTTCGGTTCTTGCCTCGAAACACCTTCCGGTTGCTCTTTAGAGGCTCTGTTTGCAGGGTGTCTTCCAGTGTTTGTTGTTGGAACTTACCAAAACACTGCTGGGGGTTCACCAGTGGCCTGCCAGCCATGAGAGGAGCTGCCGGCCAAAACAGAGCACTGCTGGCCAATGATGAGAAGCTGCTGGCCAAGGGTGGCACACTGGTGTGCTGTGACACCAAACTGCAACGAAGCACAAAATAGAGAAAAAGGAGGGTTTCCCAAGGATATGTACGCACCATGGCACTCCAAATCACCTCAAAACATCAAGGGAGAGGCCTAGTCGGATCCACGACCATCAATCACGCATCCCGATGCATGATGGCCAAAGATCCAACTTGTGCAAATCAATATGAAAATGAATGCACAAATAAAGCAGTAAAGCCTAGAACTCTATGAATCATCAAGAGCTTCGGCGACCGAGAATTGAGACGCGTTCCATCACTTGAAGTATGAAACGTCCCTCGTTCCTCGTGCTCGGATTAATACTTAATCCAAGCAATGCAACATATAAGCATGGCAAACATGGAACATGACCTAAGTGTGCAAACATGCAACTAACCCAAGCATGCAACAAGCGTATAAGCATGATGTGAGGCAACAACCTTGGACAACATGACAAAATGCAACATGAACATGTGAGCATGCAAGGTATGCGAAGCTAAACAAGTATGCGACAACATACGAAATGAAACAAGCGTGCGACAACATGGTAAGATGGGCTTACACCAAAGATGGACGGCTCTCAACTAGGTCCAAATCAGTAGCCAAAGTGATGAATTAAGCCACACAACATACTCAAGCATGCAAAATGCGAAAGGTTCAACAAAAGGGCCTAAAAAGGGCAACTCTCAAAAGTGCCTAAGAAGTGACAAATGTGCAAGTGTAACAACACTATATGCACTGAAATGAGATGATAATGATGCCAAAGCATTTAAATAGCTCAAGGATAGCATGCGTGAATCACCGAAACACGAAGCTTGCAAGGCCAATTACACTACATCTATACGAAGCATGAAGGATATGGCAAGGGCAACCCAAAACAGTCCTAGTACGTACTGATATGAGACTAAAACATGCATGGAAGTAAGCCAAAGCAGCAGCATACAATGCTAAAACATAGAACATGCAAGGCTACAAAAGAGGCAATGCACTACACCTATGAGAACCAATCATGGCATGACTTGGACAACCAAAAATAGAGTTACATCATGGTATATTAGGACCCAAAATTACTGAAATGATGCCAAAGGCTTAGGCTAAGTGGCATGCACAAAAGTCCACTCTTAGGCATAAAGCACAAGCTATACAAAGCATTCAAGGCATGTCAAATGCAAGTGTATGACAACATTTCATGGACAGAAATAGCATATGGAATGAGGGCAAAGCATGCAAACATCACATGTATGGCATGGTAGGGGCCTCAAAACCCAAGATTAGCCTAAGCATTTACACTATAGCTATACAAAGTATGAGTGATATGGTCATGGCAGCCCAAAATAGTCCTAGAACACTTCAAAATAAGCATAAAATCAAGTTTGAGCAAAGCCAAAATATGCTAGTATGATGAGTCAAAACATCATGCACAAAAGGCTAGTAAACAAGATTTGTTCTACACCTATATGGAGCATGCAAAGGA
This sequence comes from Camellia japonica, assembly GCA_030407325.1. NCBI lineage: Eukaryota > Viridiplantae > Streptophyta > Magnoliopsida > Ericales > Theaceae > Camellia > Camellia japonica. The sequence continues at coordinate 115,496,188 of JAPPVO010000031.1, forward strand.
TGATCAAACCAACTATGGATAGGGTCATAACATGCCAAATGATGACCAAATACATGCTGAAATGTAAACCAAACAAGCTAAAGACATGGCATGCATGGAGCATATGAAGCTAGTTTAGGGGATTTACACTACAAGTGCATCAAGCAAACATGGAGTAACAAAACCAACCCAAAACAGGTTTATGGATGGTAAAACATCACTAAAAATGGACTGAAATGGACTCAACAAAGACTATGCACACATGCTACTTTGATGAGCTATGGATGGAGTTACACTATACATGCAAGATGCAAGCAAGACATGACCAAACTAACAGCCTTGGAAAGGGCCAAGGTAGGTCCTAGAAGTCACAAAAAGAGGCCTGGACCAGGCCTCAAAATGCATAGGGGGATGGTCCTTTGGAAGGCCAAAAAAGCAAGCAAAGAGGAATACAAAGAGAGGGACTACCCCCTCTGATTTAGGACCTCAAAACCACACCTCTACCACTGAAATCCCACTGATTTCAGTGGTAGGAAGGCCAAACCAAGGCTAGCTCGAAGGCCTCCAAATATGGCTTAAAACAAAGCCAAACAAAGCATGCAAGGGGGCTACACACCCCAAACAGCAAAATGACCTTAACCAAACTTAAAAAGCACTTAAAAAAAAAGACTTTTTTCAGTTATAAGCAAATCCTAAAACAATATGCAAAGAGGGCTAAAGCAAGGTGCAAGAAAGTGCAAAAATGGGGGAAATGCTCACCCTTGAAGACCCTCTTCGAAACCAGCAATTTTAGGGGGTGGAAGCTTGCTTTTAGACCTCAAGAAGACCTCCCAAGAAGCTTAGTCCAATGGTGGTGGTGTATATCTATGTGTTGTAGTGTAAAAGTGCAAGGAAATCCAACTTCAAGGCACAAAACACAAGCAATATAGAGAGAAAGGGAGTTTTTGCTCTTCAAAAACTCAGCCTTGTCTAAGGAAGAGGCCTCTTCCTTATATAGAGGAATGAAAAGCCAAAGCTTCTTCAAGAAGCTTCACAAACAAAAATCCAGCTGGCTCAAAAGATCTGGAGGAAAACCAGCTGAGATAGGGGGGGTGCGGCCATCAGTAATGGCCGGCAGGGCTTTCATCAGTGGTCGGCAGGAACAAAGCCATGGCGGCAGTGCACCAGGAGGGCCACTCTGAAAGGACCAAATCAGGGTCCAAAAATGAGGCAGAAAGAATACAATGTCCGGGAAACTCGAACCGGTGATGTTCCGCCGCGACAGTCAAGTGCTTGGCGAGCAATCGAACCAGTTGTTGGGCGTACCTACAAGCACAACCAAGTCTTGAGGACGGTCAAAAATGGGGTGTCTACACCATGCTTCAGTTGTTTATGCACCTTTCTCCCCTTCTCACATTGTTCCACACATTGCATACGTTTCCACGTATGCTTTACTTACATGTGTTTATGCACCCTTTTCGCATTGTTGCACACATTGAATGCATTTCCGCGTGTGCTTTACTTACATGAGTTCATGCATATTTTCAAGTTCCTATACACATTGCATGCGTTGTCGCGTTTTGCTTTACTTATATGTGTTTAAGTTCCTATGCACATTGCATGCGGTGTCGCGTCTTGCTTTACTTATATGTGTTCAAGTTCCTATGCACATTGCATGCGCTGTCGCATCTTGCTTTACTTATATGTGTTCAAGTTCCTATACACATTGCATGCGTTGTTGCGTTTTGCTTTACTTATATGTGTTCAAGTTCCTATACACATTGCATGTGTTGTCACGTATTGCTTTACTTATATGTGTTCAAGTGTCTCTTATTTCACACATTGTATACATTGTCGCGTATGCTTCACTTACATGTGTTTATGCCTTCCATGCTTTACACATTGCATGCGTTGTCGCATACTGCTTTACTTATATGTGTTTATATTTCAAATTACATTGTTATGCACCACTACCGGTTAGCGTTGTCGCGCATGCCAACCCCTTGCATTGTTATGTTTGTTTTCACCGCATTGTTATGCGTCACCCTTAGGTTGCATTGTCATGCACACTTCACTTGCGTTGTCACGCACCTTTCAATTGCATTGCTATGCATACTTCTAACAATGTTGTACCTGTTAAGTTTTCTTTCTCTTTCAGGCACGATATTGTATGTGCGGTTCATTTGAAGCTGGCACGACCAGACGAACCGCATAGGTATTGTATTCTCCACGTCAAACGTAGCGAGAATTACATAATTCTCTTACATCCTTTCTGCATTGTAATGTAGTTTGGTTTTTGGCTTGCTTAAAACTGTTGCATGTTATGCTTCGTTATAGTTTTCTTTGCATGATCATAAGTTACGCTCGGCTTTGTACATTGTTCTTGCATTTTGCCCTTGCCTTCGGGCGCATATCTTTGTTTTGCATGCTTGTCTAAGTCTTCGGCCTTGTCAAAAATGGGTCGTCTCTGGGCTTTGACATTCACTCCCGTCATTGTTATGAATTTCGAGTTCTGTCAAAGAGGGGAAACTGTAGACACCCCATTTTTGACCGTCCTCAAGACTTGGACGTCATCGTTGGAACACTCGATGATCATCCATGATCGTGTTCGTTTTGAGTTCCTGAAGGACTCGGCTGCGCGCCTTGCCTTAGGATCTCTCAACCTGACTGTTTTGTCTTTGGTTGTGTACCAAAGGCTTGTGTTTTGTGCTTCTGAGTGTGGGAAGTGGCTTGTTAGCCATCCCTAAAACCCATCGGCTATGGCATGATGCCACCGGCCATGTTTTATTTTTATCGGCCAAGTGTTTGGCCGACCAGCACCGTTTTGTGGTCGGCTAGCCTTTGTTTTGGTCGATCGACCCATTTTCTGGCCAAGACCTTTTCTTTGTCTTTTTCAAGCATTGTGGATGCCAGCTGTGCCAGCTGGTGAGCACAAACTCTGCCCTCCATACATGTGTATGGAGGGATTTCATCCTTATTTAGCTTCCTTTGGAAGCTTTACAAATTTGTTTTTCTAAAAAAGGAGGGCCTCCCCTCCCTTTCCAGGGGTTGAATGATCTGATATACGACTTATATATCACTCTCTCTCTATATCTCCCCCTCTCTCTAGTTGTGTGTGTAATAGTGTTCAAAAGTGTGTTTTTGTTCCTATTTTTGCACTAAGGCACCTAGTGTTACACTATACTTTGGTTACTGAGGTGTTGAGGGTTTGATTTCAGAGTTTTTGAGTTGGTTTTGATCAAAAGAAGGTGCTGGAGTTGATGTTCTTGAAGTGGTCTTCAAGGGTGAGAAATTACCCTTTTATTCCCCGTTTTTGCTTAAGGTTTTCGACCTATTTGAATATTATTTTGAGCTTAGTGTATAACTGATAAAAGTTCTGTATTTTCATGCTTAAGATGTTTCATTAAGGTCACTTTTGTGTTGGGGGTCGTCCACCCCCTCCTAGGCCTTGTTTGGCCTCTTTTTGTGCCTTCCTCTTTGGGCTTTGTAACACTTTTGTATTGGCCTTCTCACCACTGAAATCCAGAGGATTTTCAGTGGTAGAGAAGTGGTTTTCAGGTCTTGTATAGGGGAGGGACACCTCTCTTCCCTAATGGCTCATTTGCTTGCATTTAGGGCTCATAAAGGTAGCATGTTTGCGTAGCTTTATTTGGCTCCATTTCAGAGGGTATTTGGTGTTAGTTTATCATATTAGACCTCTGTTTCATGTTGGTTCGATGGCCTATTGAATGCATCATATACTTGCTTTGTAATCCCCTCTATTGTCATAATATGTACCACGCATTTCGACCATCATGCTTGCATGTTTTAGCTAGACTTCATGAAGCTTTTACCTATGTTGTGACATGTTTAAGCTCTATTTGGTATTGATTTGGTCATGTTTTCCATGTTTGGTATAGCCACCATGCATTTTGGCTTGTTAGCTTTGGGTGTGTGAGTCATGAGCATGCTTTACTTGGACTATTTCAGTGGTTTGGAATCACTTATCATGTTATTTCAGTCTGTGTCTCGTGCTTGTATGTTTGTATTTGCCATCGTTTCAATGCTTTGAGGAGTTGTTGCCTTATGCTTCATGTTTGGGTCTTTGTGCATCTCTCCATGATTAAGTCTTTGAGTTGCCATATCAGTGGGTTTTGGGGGCTCCTTGTGGCATATTATAGCTCTGATTTTCCTTGATCGAGTCATGCCATGCTTGGTGGTAATGGGTGTAGTGCAATTCTCTCTTTTGGCCTTGTGTGCGACTTGTTTTATGCTCACCTTTCTAGCTTGATTTGACCACATCCTATGCATGTTCTAGCCTTATTTTGGCCTATCTTGAGACTATTTTAGCTCACCTTGGCTCTTTGGGGCTTGGTTGATATGGCCATGGTTCAAGTACCTTGGCTCGCTTTGAACTTCAAGCCCATTAGCATGCTATGCTTATCTCATGCGCATGATTTGGCATCATTATTGACATGATTTCAGAGCTTGTTGTATCATCACATCCTCATATTTACCGCATCTTGCTCATATTTGAATATTGTACATTGTGGTCTAGCTTATGGACCAATGTGTGTATGTGTGTGCATGCCTCCCCTTTTGGTCCCTTGATTTGGGTGTTTTGGCCACTGTTTTGGACACGGCTGAGGCCTATCCATCCTTAGTGTAAGCCCATGGATCATGCATTTATGTATTGTTGTAGGCTTACCGCATTGCATGCTATTGCATCCTTGTGGTTGATATCATTGTTGCATGCCTATGACTTTGTGTATTCCCATATCTAGGTTGCATGGTAGTATTGCATACTTGTTGCATTGCCATGATGTTTGCATGTTAGGTTGTATCACATTGTATTTGACATACTCATGTTACATTGCCTTACATTCCCATGTTGCATTGCATTGGTCACATGCTTTGCATTGAATATGGCATACATACATTGCATTATGTTTGGTTTGGGGTGTCAAACCAAACGTGAGGAATGAGGGACGTTCGTACTTGAAGTGACGAAACGTACCTCAGCCCTCGGTCACCGACACTCTTGATTCATATGATGAACAAATGGAACATATGTGTATTATGGAACAATGATATCTTTGTGTATCTGGAATCATTCTGTTTTGTTAATAATGGGCCCGAGCCGAATCTGTTGATATTTGGGCCTGAGGCCGCTCTGCATAATATGTTGGGCCTAAGGCCATTCTGTATTATCTATGGGCTTAAAGCCAATCTGTATCATGTCTGGGCTTAAAGTCGTTCTGTATTATATCTGGGCTTATAGCTGATCTGTATTATACCTGGGCTTACAGCCGTTCTGTATTATATCTGGGCTTATAGCCGATCTGTATTATACCTGGGCTTACAGCCGATCTGTATTATATCTGGGCTTACAACCGATCCATATTATACCTGGGCTTATAGCCGTTATGTATTATCTCTGGGCTTACAACTGTCCTGTATCATATCTGGGCTTATAGCCGCTCTGTATTATATATGGGCCTGAGGCCGTTCTGTGTTACATGTGGGTCTGAGGCCATTTTAAAATATGATTATGTATAAGATTTGTGTACAGTTTGATATGCATATTTACATTCTCTAAGTCTATGCTCAATTAATTAACCTCCTTACATTGCTATTATTCACTGAGCCTTACTCACTTCGTTTTTATGAATATTTCTGTAGGTGAGGCATCGGAGATTGGCACTAGAGTTGTACTAAGGTTCGCCTGTCTGCCAAGTCACCGAGGTATGTCTCCATGTGGAGGCCTTAATTTGTGATGGGAGTCATATAAATTATTAAGCCTTATGTAAGAGTGTGTGAGATCTATATGAATTCTGTGATTATATATATAACTCTGGGAATGTATTTAAATGCTTAAATCCAATTAAACCATCATGTATGCACAAGCTCAATGGATATTGTCTTTTATTGATATTGCTTCCGCCTAAGACCCCGTATATGGTTAAATATTATTTTAAAATTTTGTTTTGAGGCCTATGTACAGGCCGGTCATGGACCAAACTTTTAGGGGCGGGTTTGGGTCGTGACAGGTGGTATCAGAGCACGAGTTAAGATCTCACACATGTGTCCATTGAGCATTAGAGTGTCTAGAATGCATTTAAGTTGCATGTATCTAGTAACGAAAGGATATGATGTGCATTTTAAAAAGATGTGTTTGAGCTCGTACAATATGTTGAGTATTGAGATTAAGAATGAGAATTCTCATGGACTTTGCGGTAATAAAAGAAGATTCATATGTTTTGTTTCAAAGACTGAGTTTTGTGACTAAGGAAAATTGGATAATTATTATGAAGTGAGAATAGGTCACATAAGGCTAAAGTTTTGAAAGATGTGGAATACCGGTGCTCTTCGGCTGTTCAAATTGATAAGTATAAGCCTGTTGTGGAAACATAATGTGAAAAGAGATTAAATTTAGCATCTATCTGTGTTATATGTGAAAATAAACCATGAGGAATTTTGGGAAACTGAGGTTGTTGTGAACCAATGAAGTGTATGGCAATTGAGAAATACAATGATTAATAACGAGTATGGGACTTGAGAATGATTTGATATAAGAAGTAGAGATAAAGGGATTGCCCCACTCATATCCTTGTATGCTTATGTGTGTTATGACTAGGTATGCGAAACTATGTGTTATGGAATAATTAATGAATGATATGCGATATGTTAACAGTCTGTATCTTATGACTCTAGAAGTGGAGATGAAATGGAATGTTAATAAATACAAGTATTATGATCTGTGATCACATAGTATTCGGTGGAATTTTATGGAAGTTTAGTGATAGAGGGAAATTGAAATTTTGACTAGAATGTTGGTGGTGTTGAGTATGTTAATTTGTAGAGATAGAGTGTATGTCGAGGAAATTGCGATATGTCTGCTGGCGAAGGAGAATATTATCTGAAATCTTGAACCATGGAGTTAAATGACTTGGTATGATCATATGTATTAAGCTAATTTGTATTTAGTGGATTGAGGGAAAGGTAGTAAGAATGAGGTGATGCTTATGTTGTCTTACCATGTGAAAGAATACGAATGGGCATTGTTAACGTAGTGAGATGATATGTTTGTTAATCAAATTATTTGGGTTATTAAAGTGGATCATTGGTGAAAAGAAGGTCATGATGTGAATCTTTCTATGGGAGGATAAGTGAAGTTTTGTTCCTCCTTTCAGTACGAACATATATTCTTGTGAATGAATGTAAATAAAAGGAAAATTGTGTTCCTTTTGTGGACTGCCATTTGTCTGAAAGACATAATGTTGTTTTGATATGTTTTGTTTGATGTAACATATTGCTATCATAAACTTACCGTTACTAATGAAGGATGAAATATTTGTATGAGAATTAACTTAAGGCATGTTCCTTTATTGTGATCTGGAAATGAGTGCTCATTGGAACGAAACTTGTGTGATCTGTGTTATTTAGAGAGGTCATACCACCAATTACGTTCGATACTTTTGACATAGATGAATAATGTGTGATCCTGTGTGAGTTGACTGTAGACCTAAGTAAGTAATGTCCTTGTAAAGATACTTTCGCATAAATGATTTTGAAAATGGCTATACTATACGATGTTTAATGAAATCTATATTTTGGTTACGAACTGTTCTATATAATAAGTATTTTCTGAAATGATAAAATATGTTATGAACCTCCGACATGTTTATGATATGATGAGTTTTCCGAGTAATTTCCCCAAAATGACTAGATATGCTACGAAACTCCGATTGTTTAGGATATGACAAGTTTTTTGGAAAAGATATTTTGCTATACATGAATGAGTTTTCCATTTAATAAATTATTGTGGCATGCTTGACGAATGCCTTATGATGAACTTGAAATCATTCTGCCTTATCTGTTATAAGTTGGACCGGAGGTTGTTCTGTCAAAGTTTAAGTATGTTTAATACTATTGGGAATTATCCCATAATCTGATAATCTTTGAAAGGTCTGATAAGTTTCTGAATAATGTCTTTGAACAATAGATTGTGTGTAATTATGAAAGGTTTGATGAATTTTATGTATTACATATTTTTAGAAAATGTTTTTGTCCATGATTAGAATGTTTTACTAAATATGGAACAAAGGATCGGATTAGGCACGATGTTCAGCCTACTTTGATGTTATTGGAACAAGAATATAACTGCTTTATGGTGAATGTATTTTGTGCTTGATGTCACGATGTTGACTTTAAGATCTTCCAAGTGAATATGGATTCTAAATGATTATTACCTTATTGTAGTTTGGGAATTGTGACAATTAAGATTTGATCCGTATTTGATCTTGTTAATAATTTATTTTGGAACTTGAGTTACTATTTGAAGTCTTCTAGAAATCCGATTCGAATTGATAAGTTTACTTCTGATTATTTGAGCCTTCATTGAAGTTGAAGATTTAAATATGAATTTGAGTATTCAAAACTTAGACCTTATTTATCCCATCTGCTATGAAAGTAAATCGCTAGGAGATACTTCAAACTACCAAACACTATTCTGAATATTTAACTTATTAGTGGGCAAGAGTCATAAGGTCGTTAATGTAGAACTCATTTGTTTAATCTGGGCCTAATTGTTGTAGTATGTTTGTGCCATTTGAAACCCGATTGAGAAGTGTTGTATACCCAAGACGAAACTAGACTTGTGGCAGGGTGAATCAAGTTTGGAGGACCAAACTTTTTAAGTTGGGGAGGATGTAACGACCCCAAAATCCGTATTAGAGATTACCTTTATGGCCTTATGGGTTAATGCATTTTAATTTAATGATATCTGTTCAAATTGAGGAATTATCTATTGAGCCACGGCTTTAAAATTGAAATTACCGACCTTTATGGGTTCAGAAATCACAATTGAGTACTTGAGTGTGTTAATGGAAATTTTTAGAACTATTTGGGAAAATTAATTGGAAATCTATTTTTCCTGATTCGTTAATGCACGTTTGGGTGGTTAACTTGGCACTGCAAATTGAAGGCCTTAGAGGCTTCAGAAACCAGAACATGGGACATATTTATGATTAGCACAACTTTTAGAGTCACTTGGGAACTTTAATTGAAATTTGATTTCGTGCGATTCGTAAGGCCACGTTTGGCTCTCTCTATTGTGTTAAGCCATGTGTGTGTGTTTATTTATATATATAGATGTGCCTTTGAGTGGTTGGTCTCATCTTTTGGGAGCCCAAAATATCTAAAAAGGGAGAGAAGAGAACCGTGAGAGAGAAAAGAGAAGAGAGACCAAGATTCTTGAAGAAAAGCTTAACAATCATGGGGTTTGAAGAGGATTGAAGGGAATTAAAGAAAGAGAAGGGAGATCAACCATGGAGGCTTGAGGAAATGGAGGAGAATTAAGAGGAAGACAGAGATTGAACTAAGGTATGATCATCTATCTTGAATCCTTATGTTTAAAGCATCAATTACATGAAATCAAGGATTAATATGGAAGATGTGAACTTTGAACCCCAACTATGGCTATATTATGCTCTTGTGTTCTTGTGCTTGGGAATTGAGTAATATTTTGAGGTTATGATGTTTGATGGAGATTAATAATGTGAAATTTGTCATGTATTAAAGGGTTTTGGGCTTTGATTTACATGGAATTGAGGTTTGATTTTGAAAATGAGAAGTTCCAATTTTACAGCCCTTTTCGGACTGCAAATTGCCCAGGGCCGCACGTGCACTCTGTTTCACGCACGTGCGGGAGACAACTCTGTTCATCCAACTTTGAATAAGCATATCTTTTGCCTCGGGACTCCGTTTTGAGTGATTCTTGAGCCTAAAATCAAGCCCCAGAAGTCTAGTTTCCAATGGTGGTGGTCTCACTCCAAAATTCTGAATATAGAAATAGTTATGCTAAATTAGTGACGACTGTTCACTTTCTATCAACCAATTTTGTACCATTTCTTCAACTAAACCATTTCCCATCAATTTCTCCTATTTTCTGAGACATGGATTATAACTTATTAAGGAATAATGAGCTTGGTACCACCATGGCTAATTGATTGAATGATCAAAGAGAATAAGTAAAGGATCGAGTATAATCTCATATTATGTGTTGTGCACTATACTTGTAGGTCGAGATGAGGACATCATCCCATTACTACCGGGAGCCGATCACTGTGAGTAATAGCAGTGTATCGATATGTTTCATTTACTTCTTGTGATTATGATCTATGTATTGTTATTTGTGAATGGCCTGTTCCATTAATATTGTGCTTTGATTCAATTAATGAATATGCTTGAATAATGGCATTGATATGGACCTAAGGTCGTTCTGTCCCTAGTAATAGACATGGGCCTGATGCCGTTATGATATGAATTGTTCTATCCCTATTAATGCAGTGATACAGTTGGCTTTGTTAATAGTTATTATTAACGTTCTGTTAGCCGCAAGACAACTATGTCGACTTGTAATAAACCATGGTAAAATCTTTGTGCACTATTGAGTAATAGTACTATAGCAGTACGTTTTGCTTACTGTTAATAGTTGATACTGACGTTCTGTTATCTGCAAGTTAACTATCTGAATTCATGATGAACAAATGGAACATATGTGTATTATGGAACAATGATATCTTTGTGTATCTGGAATCATTCTGTTTTGTTAATAATTGGCTCGAGCCGAATCTGTTGATATTTGGGCATGAGGCCGCTCTGCATAATATGTTGGGCCTAAGGCCGTTCTGTATTATCTGTGGGCTTAAAGCCAACCTGTATCATGTCTGGGCTTAAAGTCGTTCTGTATTATATATGGGCTTATAGCTGATCTGTATTATACATGGGCTTACAACCGATCTGTATTATATTTGGGCTTACAACCGATCTGTATTATATTTGGGCTTATAGCCGATCTATCTTATATCTGGGCTTACAACCAATCTGTATTATATCTGGGCTTACAGCCGTTCTGTATTATCTCTGGGCTTACAACCGTCCTGTATCATATCTGGCTTACAGCCGCTCTGTGTTACATGTGGGTCTGAGGCCGTTTTAAAATATGATTATGTATAAGATTTGTGTACAGTTTGATATGCATATTTACATTCTCTAAGTCTATGCTCAATTAATTAACCTCCTTACATTGCTATTATTCACTGAGCCTTGTTCATTCCGTTTTTATGAATATTTCTGTAGGTGAGCCATCGAAGATTGACACTGGAGTTGTACTAAGGTTCGCCTGTCTGCCAAGTCACCGGGGTATGTCTCCATGTGGAGGCCTTAATTTGTGATGGATGTCATATAAATTATTAAGTCTTATGTAAGAGTGTGTGAGATCTATATGAATTTTGTGATTATATATATAACTCTGGGAATGTATTTGAATGCTTAAATCCAATTAAACCATCATGTATGCACAAGCTCAATGGATGTTGTCTTTTATTGATATTGCTTCCGCCTAAGGCCCCATATATGGTTAAATATTATTTTAAAATTCTGTTTTGAGGCTTATATACAGGCCGGTCATGGACCAAACTTTTAGGGGCGGGTTTGAGTCTTGACAGGTACATTGTTAGGATCATGCATTTTTCTAATTGTTTTCTTTTCTTCGACTTGCCTCAATGTACTAGGTGAGCATTTTTTGCTTTAGCGTAAAATGTGTATTTGTGTTGCCATGTCAAGCATACTACCATGAGGCTACGTGCTTATTTGAAATACCTCTTTGAATGCTTAAGGATGAAGGTTATTTTACTTGCATTGGTGATGATTTTGATCAAATATATGTACGAGCTCATTACTTTCCTTTTGAGTTGTGTGCACTCAAAACTTTTTCAAAAATCACATAAAATCAAGTCATTTCCAAAGCAAGCGAAATAGTCTATACTTGTGTGCCTCACATAGCAAGTTAGCATATTAATAATCAGAACCTGAGCATATAATGTCTATAAAATTCACATCATGATTAGTAGGGGCCGATCTTTGATTGGGTGAGTGGGGTGCTCAATTCATGACCTTCCCTTTTCATACCTAAGTTCCTGAGCAAGACACTTTGGTTATGATGGACAAGTGTGTTTTGGCACGAGTCACGGGTTTCCTAAATTTCCTAAAAATATTTAGGTGGCAACTTTGAAATCTGGCAATGCAGTCCATTTTTGGCGTTCCGATGATTAATGGATTTTCTAAGATTTTTCGGATTTGGACTTTCATTATGTTTTTCTATTTCACATTGCACTTGTGAAACCAGATTCAGAACCACGGGAGTCCGAACTACAGGGCTATCGTACCTGAGGAAACTAAACCCCTCTAAGGAGCACGAAAAACCAGTTACAGTTTCTGGCGACTCTGTTGGGGAGTTTAGAGAACTTGACTTGGACTTCATAATGTGAAATTTTATTTACGTATATATGTTCTTTGCATTGCATTTGCATGGTTCTCATAAGTCACTGTGTTTACTATCTGATATCCTGGACAACTTGCTCGAGGCTTGCGAAAAGCTTGCCAAAAGGTTAGTCGGACGTAGGCAATGTCATGTTGGAAACACAACCCTTGGATCTAGGTTACCGCTGTACAGTTTGATCTTCTTTCACTTTTCGGTGTTAGGTGTGAGAGATATATTTGGTAACCTTGTTGAGGTACCCTTTTGACCTAGTTGACCTAGTGCATATAGTAAAGCTCTAGTGGTTGTTCCAACATAAGACAAGATGCTCGCCCATATGTAGGATGTTGTGATACTGCTTGTTTGAATAGTAAAGCTGTAGATCACTCGAAAGCTAGGATAGGGAAACCCTAACCTCTCATAGGGGTGTTTTGAATGCCCTTTGTGTAGAATGTGAAATCTTTGGCAATGTGTGATGCAATCCTTGGAGAGTCTTAATCTTGAGGCGATTCCTTTCAAACTTGAAGGTCATATCAAAATCAGAATTTAGGTCGAAATCTAGGGGTTTGTGTTTGATATGGCAGAAATCAAAAATCAGGATCTGGGGTTTGTATATGAGTGGGTGAATTTTTAGCAAAATCAAAACCAGGGCCAAAAAATTGTATCTTGCTTTGTTTTTGACTGGCATACCTGGTATCCTGATCTGATGGGGCATTTGTTTTTGATGCTAGGTTTGTCTGAGCTAAAGAAGGAGCAATACCCCAACTCAACAAAGGCCTAACCCAATCCAACCCGGAAAGCCTTAACCCATTACAGTCCTTCCAATCCCAAAAAAAAAACCCACTCTGCAAAGGTCTAATCCATCTGATCCCTAAAGGCCACCTCAGAAAAGATCCATCCAATGCCAAAAGACACATTCTAAAAAGCGTAATCCGGTCAAACCCGTCTAGACTAATCCAGTTCAAATACATTATGTGTAACCAGGTCAAAATCCATGGCCTTTCAAAAAACCATAGATACACTAAATCCGAGAATTGACATGCAGGATGAGACCATTGCTAAAATGCAATGCCCATCTGGGTCATCTACTACACATCCAGTCTTGACTACCTGTAGACACCCCATTTTTGACTGCCCTTAAGACTTAGGCGCCACTAATTGATCACTCGATGATGAAAGTTGTGCTATGCAAATGTTCGATTTCTTCAGCAAGAAGAGCTCTAAATCCTAACCTTATAGCCCATTTTGGACCAAAACTATTTTAGACCTTAAAACCCTCTCTTTCAAAATATTTTTGAAAATGTTTCTACAATGTTCCAAGACTCACATTTCGTTAAAAGCTGCACTTTTCGGTACCCCGAGCAAGGACAAAGTGGAAATAAAAGAAAGAGAGGTTAACTTTTTGAAAAAAATCTTTAAAAACATCTCATTTAGAGGTTTGGAGTTGAAGAAAATTGGAGGGAATGGAAGAAACCTAGTTGGGGAAGAAGTTGGGCATGAACCGTTAAGAGAGAACTGGGTAGCCTCACTAAATCAGGCCTACTCGTTTGTACACTTTGACTTTAGTTGTGAGGCCACCACCATTGGAAAGTGGACTTCCGGAGCTTCATTTTACACTTAAGAATCTCCTAAAGCTGAGTTCGGATGAGGGAGATATGGCTGTTTGAAATTAGGCATCAATCCGATTAAGACAAAACTGAACAACCTTCACTAAAATAGGCATATCTCTTTGCACACTTTGACTTTAGTTGGGAGGCCATAGCCATTGGAAAGTAGACTTTCGGGGCTTCAATGTAGACTTAAGAATAACCTAAAATCGAGTCCAGATGAAGGAGATATGCCCATTTGAAGTTGGGCCTGGAGGCATGGCCGACAGCCACCATTTGTAGCTGGCAAACCATCATTTTTTGCCCGCCAGCCATCAGTGATGGCCGGTCGGCCACCAGTGATGGGTGGCCGGCCACCACTACAAGCTTGCCGGCCATCAATGTAAAAATCATATATTTTTCTCCAGCTGTTTGCACACTGCTCCAGCTGTCTTTTTTTAGATATTTTCGACCAAAGCTCATATATTTTTATATATAGAAGACCTCACTTCTTGCTTTCAAGGTTAGAAAACATTAGGAGTGAAGAAATATTTTGGAAAATATCCTCTCTCTCTCTACAATTCTCTCTCTATCTTGCAACTTGCATAGCCTATGCCAAACACACCAAACCAAACCTAGAGAGCTTCTTGCTAAGGTGATTTGAGATTGGATTTGAGCTCTTGAAGCACTTGAGAGTGTGAAATTGGTTGGTTGTGACTTAAGGGTTCATTCCTCTCCAAGAGGTATACCTTCTCTTGCTTTTGTGCCATCTCTACACCACTTATTTTCTATATTTTCTGCTGATTTTGAAGTGTTTTTCAACTTTTTATGAGCTGAAGCTGGTGGTTTAAGGCTATTGAAGGTAGAGGCGGTTAATTACCTTTTTTTGAACCTTGTTCTCTAAGTCTTTCCACTTGTGTTTTCCATTCTTTCATCAACTTTTTTTGAGCTTTTTACCACTGATTTTTAGAGGTTTTCAGAGGCTAAAAAAGTGGTTTTGAAGTCCTAAAAAAGGAGGTGTAGCCACCCTCCTTTGGCTTGTTTACTAGCTTAAATTGTTCCACGTTTTAGCTTTCATCCCAGCACATTTTTGTACTGCTTTTGGGCTGTAAAACTTCTTTATTTTTTGGCTGAAACTTGGGTTTTAACGTCATTGAAGGTTAAGGGGTGGTTCACCCTTCTTTGCACCTTGTTTTGGAGGTCTTTACCCTTGTGTTTCCCACCCTTTTACTATCTGTTTTTAGCCTTTAAATACTAATTTTCACAGCTATTTCAGTAACTAAAATCATGTTTTGAAGTCCAAAAATGGAAGGGTAGCCTCCCTTCCTTGTGTTTTGTTTACTAGCCTAGCGTGCTCTATGTTTTAGCCTATTTTTCTAGCTATTGTTAGCTCAATTCTAGCATGTTTTAGGACAGTTTTAGACTTGTTTTTGGCTGTTCTTAGTTGATAGTTGCATTTGAGCTTTGTTTTGCATGCTTCTAGTGTTAGTGTCCTCACATGCTTGGTGTTTTAAGCCTTTAGACACCACTTGTTTAAGTTGACAACATTTATTTATGTTTTTCTCACTTAATTTTAGCAGTAATCATCTCTACAACCTCCCTCATTTCTGGGCTTTTCATTTTTCTTTGAAAGTGGTTTCAAGTCATTTGTTTACCTAAGTGTGAAATTGAGGTTTCATACTTAATGGTTTAATCCCTTGGGGGTTCATTACTAACGGTATGACGCTTCTTTAATACCCAAAGCAACTTGTGTTTTGAGCCTTCTTTCCATTAGAGGACTTGAATTCACCTTTTGGACTTAATTGGATAAAGGAATGGTTGGTAAGTTAAAATGAGTAACTAAAACTTAGAACTAAAAGATGAGCAAGATAATAGCTTGGTTGTTCAATCGGACATTAATTGAACACATGGAACTTGGGCCATTTCATACTTGTTAGTGATGAAATGATCCAAGTCTCCAAGGTCAACTTGTTCCCTTGATCTTTCATGAAAGGGAGGAGGTTTGTGTCTCTTTTTGCATTTATTGAACTTGCACATCTTGAATCACAAGCCATCATGCAATGAAATTGCTTGAGTTGGTGGTTTGTGGCCTAAGTTCACCTTTGCTTGGATTTGTTCATGAAAATGAGAGATGAGTTGTGCAAACAATCTGTGAGAATACCATCTTTTTGCTCTGTTTGTCCTCTATTACAGCAAGATGAATCAATGCATTAGTGGTCGGCAGGCCACTATCCATGGCTGACAAGTGGCCGGCAAGGCACCATTGATGGCCGACAGGCCACTTTCATGGCTGGCAGTCAGCAGAATGTTGGTAAGGTGGAATAAAATTGTTCAGGAAGTATTCAACTGTGCAAACAGAGGCTTTTGAGAGCAAAGCGGAGGTCTTTTCGGGTGGAAACCAAGCATGCGCATGCATATCTTTCATTTCCCAAGGTGGAGCAACAAATTAGCTTAGTTTAATTATTAGTTGCAATTGTTTTGATTTAATTAGTTTATTAGCTAGTTAATTCAAGTGTTGTAATAATTAGTTTAGCTAGTTATTCATTTTGGTTTGTAATAATTAGCTTAATTAGCCTACGTTAATTAGCTTAGCTTAGTTATTCATTCGGACTCTCCTTCGTGAGAGCGTAATGTAATAATGTGTATGTCTTCCAACCCAACGTCTTTCTCCTTTTTACTTAACCGCTTTCGATGGTTAGTTTAGGAGCATCATGTTTCAATTAGCATACCTTATGCTTGCATCCATTCACCTTGTATTGCATGCACCGAGACTTGGCGCATCATTCGAACTGCATTGTCATTTCAATAATTCTTTGAATACGTGCTTAGACCACATGCTATTTAAATTGATCAAATATGCCACATTAGTAGCCGAGCCTATTAGTTGCATATTACATGTGTTGTATTAGTCATTTGGCATAGTTAGGAATGATGCATATTTTTCTAACTCATATCTTCTTTGCTTGGAGTACTAGGTGATTTTTTAGTACTTTAGCATACTTGCATGAGTGTAAGTGATTGCCTTGACTACCATGCGTGCCATGAGGCTAAATGCTTAGTTGATTAACTGCTTGAATGCCTGTAGATGAAGGCTTGTTGCTTGAATTGGAATGATTTAATGAATGTATGTTCAAGCCCACTATGTCTAGTGGCAAATTCGCAAACTTTAAGCCCACTTGAGATGGCAAATTTGAACCTCTTTCAAAAAAACAAACATGAAATTGAGTTGTTCCAATTCAGGTAAACTAGTCTATACTTGCTTGTGCTCATCACATAGTAATGCTAGCCTAATAGCTGGAAGAAGACGTGGCTCGGTATAGACGCGTCCAAACGTCCGGGGAAAATCCCGTTTTGTTCATTGGACTCACTACAGTTCGGACTCGATGTCACGGTTCTTAATCTGATCCTGCAAAGTGCAATGCGAGATTGATAAATCACCAAAGAGTCCAAATTCGGTAAATCGTTTTGAAAAACTGATTTTTAGAAAGAAGTGCCAAACATGGACTGTTTTGCTAGATACAAAGTCGCTACCTAAATATTTTATTTTTGGAAAATTTAGGAAACCCTGACTCGTGCCTAAGGCCACGTGTCCATCATCACCAAAGTTGCCTCGGCTCGGGAACTTAGGTACGAGAGGGGAAGGTCATGCAATGAGCACCCCCGCTCGCCCGATCAAAGATTGGCCTTTACAAACATGATATCTTGTTTTTGAAAACACATGTGCTCTTATTCCGGTTATTAACCAAGAATTACTATGTGATGCGTACAGCATACAAGTATAGACTGGATCACTTAAGTTAGAACAAAACATCTCATGTTTGTTTTTGAAAGCGCTTTGCTACTCGCAAGTAGGCTAAAATGCGGATTTTGCCACGCTCAAGGGGACTTAGAAAACATGGTGATTTGCCACTCTCAAGTGCGCTTAAAACTTGCAATCAATGAATTGTTCCAATTCAAGTAATCCAACATTCACCCACAGGCATTCAGGCAGTTATATCACATAAGCAGTTAGCCTCATGGCAAGCATGCTATGATGGCAGTCACTCATACATATGCAAGGATGCTAAACCATAAGCAATTACTGAGTACTCCGAGCCAAAACAAAAGCTATGTTAGAAATCAATGCATGCTCCTAGCTATGTCAAGAATGCCTAATGCAACACATACAAAATGCAACTAAAATAGGCTCGGCTATTCTAAAATGTTAGGTGAAATGCAATTTGATACATGTATTCAAACAGGAATTGAAATACAATGCAGTTAGTATGATGCGCCGAGCCCGGTGCATGCAAGACAGATGAATGGATGCAAACATGCGAGCATAAGGATGCTAATTGAAACATGCTCTAAAACTAACCATCGTAAGCTGGTAAATAAAACGGAGAAAGAAATGGGGGTTGGAAGACATGCATCACACACACGCACACTTATTTACAACAGTTGTGCCCTCTCGAAAGAGGGTCCGAATGAATAATACAGAACCAACTAGTTAATCTAAACTAATCTAATTAAACTAGTTATTACACAACAGAATGAATAACAAGCTACAGCTAATTATTACACAACTCTAACTAATTAAGAAATTAACTAAGTTAGAAATTGAATAAGCATGTAAACTACATGAAATAGGCTGCCTCAACTCTGCCTTGGGTGACGAAGAATGCGTGCCCGGTCACCTCGTGCGAAAATCCATCGCGATGCCCCGATTTGCCTCTGTTTGCAATTGGTCTCAGAACACTGCAAGAAGCTCTAGAAGGCTGAAACTCCATCATAGGAATCTGTAGGAGGGTTGCCGACCAGTTGTTGGCATTGGAGACCACCTACCGACCACTTTCTGTGCTGAAAACCAGAAAAAGTGGTCAGCCAGCCACTTTATCTATTCGGCCGACCAGTTTCTGCTGCCAGACTTCAGTTTGCTGCAACAGAGAGCAAGAAAGGGGCATGGCAAAGTATTTGCAACACATGTATGCACAACCACCCTCCCTCTCATTACATAAGCTCAAGGGGGTGTGGTTCTCGAGCCTCGGGTCACCAATCACGCATCTCGATGCATGATGGCTGAGGAGCCAAATTGCACAACTCAATATGAAATGAATGCACACACTAACGCATAAAGCCTAAAACTCCATCATGTATAGTCAAGAGTGTCGGCGACCGAGAATTGAGGCACGTTTCATCACTCCGAGTATGAAACGTCCCTCTTTTCCCATGTTTGGACTAACTCCTATTCCAAACACAATGCAACAAATAACATGGCATGACGTACACAATGCGGCTCAAGCATGCAGACATACAATACAATGAAACAAGCATGTGAACAAGATGCAAGGGACAAGCATGACAGCATGCAATGCAACATGAACAACCTAACAAGGCTAATGGCATGCTCAATGCACATGCTTTACATACTCAATGCAAGGCAACACAGGCATGCAATCAAAGTGAACAACAACTAGCATGCACAATCAAATGGATGTGGCATACACAACGCAATGAACCATATGGCATACACAATGCTCGATGGACTTAAACTGAAATGGACTGACCTCAGTCATGCCCAAATCAGTGGCCATGCATGCTAAGATAGAAACTCAAAATGCTATACAAACATGCATACATATTGGCCCAAGCTCAAGGCACAAAATACAACTCTCCAAAGGCATTGAAAGGATGAAACATGGAGTACAATGGCATATGCTCCAGCACTGAAATGGCATGCAAAATGACTTAGAATCACGCGGACAACCCATGTAATGCATGTTGAAAGGCTTAAGCATCGAAGCTAGTGAAGTGTATTACACTAGAGGCATGCAAGACAATGCTCAAATGGCCAAACCAGCCCCAAACAGACCTTATGCAGGCCAAAATAGTAGCCAAAATGGACTGAGATGATGGCTTGAAAGGCAAGAAAACGAGGCTCATGCAAGGGCTCACAAACAAGGCATAAAGGTGCAACTCTCAAACACATTGAAGGAGTGATAAACATGAGAAGATGGCAAAGTTATAAGCTCTGAAATATCATTCCAAATGATGCTAAATCATGCAAATAGCCCAAGCAATGCATGCTAGTGGCTTGGAAACTCAAGGCTAGTGAGCTAAAATGCACTATGGCTATACAAAGCATGGCATGCATGACCAAAACAACATAAATCAAACTTTAAGCATGCTAAAACATGAACAAAGTCTTCTCAGAGCTAAGCCAAAAGCATGCTAAAATGACATGTCGAAGCATGATGCATGTGAGGCTATTTCATGGAAATGCACTACAAGTGCATGGAGCATGCATGAGGCCATCAAACCATCCCAAAATAGAGTTATGACATGTCAAATGATGGCCAAAAACCCACTGAAATGGAGCCAGTACATGCTAGAAAGACATGCTACTTTGATGAGCCACAAATGGGATTACACTGCACATACAAGAAGCATGCAAAAGGTGACCAAACCAACCATGGACAGAGTCAAGGCAGGCCCTAGAAGTCACAAAAAAGTGCTTGAACTAAGCCTCAAAATGGTAGAAACACATGCTCCTTTGATAGGCCAATAATGCGAACAAACAAAACAAGAAGAGAGGGGATCACCCCCCTCTGATTTGAGGCCTCAAAACCACATGCCTACCACTGAAAATCCACTGGATTTCGGTGGTTAAAAGGCCAAGCAAAGACTAATTCAAAGGCCTCAAGGCATGGCACAAAACAAGGCCAAACAATGCACAAAAGGGAGTAGAACACCCCCAACACCCAAGGAGCCTCAAACAAACATGTTAAAT
Source organism: Camellia japonica (assembly GCA_030407325.1). Lineage (NCBI taxonomy): Eukaryota > Viridiplantae > Streptophyta > Magnoliopsida > Ericales > Theaceae > Camellia > Camellia japonica. The sequence goes on from JAPPVO010000031.1 coordinate 115,516,802, forward strand.
ACTAAAAAATAAAAATTTTGTAGTTTAAAGTTAAACTAAGAGAAGCATGAAAATATGGCTAAGAGATTGATCAAAATAGAGCTAAAAGGGGGAAAAAGAAGGTTACCCTTGAAGCACTACATACCAACAAATTTTCTGAGCCAAAACCAACTCTTGAGCTCCCTCAAGACCCTCCAGCAACTCAGCAACAAGGTAAGAGTGTTTGGCTATGAGGCTGTGTGTACAAGTGTGAAGCAAAGCACCAATATAGAGAGAGAGAGAGGGATATAGAGAGAGTGTAAGCTTATGCTCTCAGCCAAAATCCAGCCTGGAGAAGGGAGGGGAAGCCTCTCTCTTATAGAAAAACATAAGCTAAAGCTTCTTGGAGAAGCTTAGAGCTTGGATAAATCCCTCCATACACGTGTATGGAGGATACAGTCAGTGCCCTCTAGCTGGCACAGCTGGCATCCACAACACCTGTAAAATATGCAGGAAGCCTGCCGACCAATTAAAGTGGTCGGCCGACTACTTTTACAAGTCGGCTGACCACTTTTTGTGAGAAAGTGGTCGGCCAGCCACTTTTTCTGGTCGGCCAGCTACTTTTTCTGGTTTTTCAGGACAAAAAGTGGTCTCTCGAAAAGAAAAGTGGTCGGCTAATGGCTAGAAAGGCCAAAAAGTGGTCGTCTAGTGTCCAAATTGAAGATCCAGAAGTTAGCTTTCCAATGGCACCAGCCTTGTATCAAACTTCCAACTGTGCAAAAGTTATGCCTATTTTGGTGAAGTCGCGCAGTTTCGGTCCAACCGGATTGATGCCCACACCAACCATATCTCCCCCTCTGGACTTGGCTTTAGGAGATTCTTGAGTGCAAAATGAAGCCCCGGAAGTAAGCTTTCCAACGGTGGTGGCCTCATAGCTAAAATCTAAGTGTATAGACAGATAGGCGTGATTTAGCGAGAACCGCTCGACTCTCTCTCTTAGCGATTCATACCCACCTTCTTCTTCAACTTGGTTTCTTCCCTCTTCTCCAATTTTCCTCAACTCCAAACCCCTAAACAAGGTGTTTTGAAAGATTTTTCAAAGATTTCAGCTCTCTTTCATTCATTTCCACTTCGTCCTTGCTCGGTTTACTGAAAAGCGCAACATTTAACGAAATGCGAGCGTCGGAACATCGTAGGAACTTTATTTTCAAAACATTTTGAAAGAGAGGGTTTCAAGGTCTAAAATATTTTGATCAAGATTGTTTTGGTCCTAAAGGGGTATGAAGTTGAGATTTGACTCTCTTCTTACCGAAGAAACTGAACCTTTGCCCTGCGCACCTTTCTCCACCAAGTAAACCATCAATAGTGCCCAAGTCTTAAGGGCGGTCAAAAATGGGGTGTCTACAGTTGCCCCTCTTTGACAGAACTCAGAAGTCAAGAAGTGACAGGATGAATGTCAAAGCCCGAGACGACCCATTTTTGACTAGGCCGAAGACTTGGACAAACAAACAAAATACAGATGCAGTTGGTTGAACCCGCAGGCTGCCTACGTATCCATTTGCAAGGAATCAAACCAGTGTAGTTCAGGGGCAGGATGCAAAATGTTATGCAGAAAGATTTTGATAATTGGACTTATTCGCTATGCGAAGCCGATTTGGGTGGTGCGAACAAATAGGTGCACCTGCTATTGTTAACCGGTTTTGATAATTGGACTTATACGCTGCACGAAGCCGGTTTGAAAATTGGACTTATACGCTACGCGAAGCCGGTTTGAAAATTGGACTTATACGCTGCGCAAAGCCGATTTGATAATTCAGGATTTATACAATGCAATGCTATGTAATAGCTAGGAAGTGAAGGTACCTTACAGGGGCAATTGGCAATGACCTACCTCATGCTGCTGGGGACCTTCCCCTTCTTCTCGGTTGAACCGCAGGTACTACTTTTCTCCCTGACTATGGTCTCAGCTTTCCCTATTCTCCAATAGGGTGACAGACTAGGTTGGTTCAGTATCTAGAGTTGAGGCGCATGCACATGCTATCTCAATCTATGGGGCTGCCATACAGATTTCAAGCCGAGGATATACCTCTGGGTATTTAAGCGAGACTTTAGTCTCGGAAATCCCGAACCTTTGCATTCTAGGCATGAGCCATTCAAACTCTAGTTTCCACCGTCTCAGTTGGTCTCCTAGGAACTCACCGCAAACATAGGCAGGTGGCTATACCAGACCATCGGAAGTCATTCGGGCACGACAAACACCAAAGGAATTGCACCTTTAGAAGATTTAAGGTCTCCTAGACCAGAGAGTGCACAAGATAGTGCGAATGAAGATGCAGGATTTAAGGTCTCCTAGACCAGAGGATTTAAGGTCTCCTAGACTAGTGAGTGCACAAGACAGTGCAAATGATACAAAAATACAATGTGCACAAGGCAGTGCGATGCAGAGTGAATGCATAAAACAGTGCCAAGAAGATGGGTGCGCAAGACAGCGTGAGCAATGCAATGCATTAACAAGTGCAGGTAAGATGCGCAAGAAAGCGCGAACAAGGCAATACACTAACAAGTGCAAGTAAAGTGTGCAAGACAGCGCGATGCAAGGCAATACACTAACAAGTGCAAGTAAGTTGCGCAAGACAGCGCGATGCAAGTTCAATGCAAAAGATACAAGCATTTTTTTTTTTTTTATGCAAGATGAGAGTATGTAATGAAATGCACAGGATAATACGATGCACAAGAAAGCGTGAGTATGCACTGCACAAAACAGTGCGATGCGCGAGAGAGCACGAGTGTAAACTGCACAAAATAGTGTGATGCGCAAGAGAGCGCAAGTGTAAACTACACAAAACAGTGCGATGCGCGAGAGAGCGCAAGTGTAAACTGCACAAAACAGTGCGATGCAGGTAAGGTGTGGTGCGCAAGGTAGCGCGAGCATAAACTGCACAAAACAATGCGATGCGCAAGAAAGCACGAGTGTAAACTGTACAAAACAGTGCGATACGCAAGAAAGCGCGAGTGTAAACTGCACAAAACAGTGTGATGCGCAAGAGAGCGTAAGTGTAAACTGCACAAAACAGTGCGATGCAGGTAAGGTGTGGTGCGCAAGGTAGCGAGAGTATAAACTGCACAAAATAGTGCGATGCGCAAGAAAGCACGAGTGTAAACTGCACAAAACAATGCGATGCGCAAGAAAGCGCGAGTGTAAACTGCACAAAACAGTGCGATGCGCGAAATAGCGTGATAAAATGCATGCACAATGCAAGTAAGGTGCACAAAATAGTGCGATGCGCAAAATAGCGCGATAAAATACATGCACAACGCAAGTAAGATGCATAACAATGCAAGGTAGGCGTGCGTGATAATGCGACGAGTAGTGTGCATAACAATATGCTTAAAATGTGCATAACAGTGCGAGAAAGGTGTGCATAACGATGCATTTTGCATTTTTTGGACACTTCATGCTTTTGCTATGTATTATATCTGCTCGTTCTGAACACATTCATATGCATAGTACTTCTGCTCATTCTGGCATACGGCTCGCACATAGCACAATACTGATTTGGCACGCAGCTTATTTAGAATACGATGCTGACTTGGCACACAGCTCACAGCACAATATTCTGTTAATTTGACACACGACACAATTGGGCACACAGCTCATTTGGGCACACAGCACATTTGGGGCACACAGCACATTTGGGCACATAGCTAATTTTGGCACACAGCACATTTGGGGCACACAGCACATTTGGGCACATAGCTCATTTCAGGTACACAGCTCATTTTCAGGCACACAGCTTGTTTTCGGGCACACAGCTCATTTTCGGGCACACAGCTCGTTTTCGGGCACACAGCCCATTCTTCAAGCACATAACTCATTTTTCGGGCACGCATCTTATTTTCGGGCACGCAGCTCATTTTTCGGGCACACATTTGATTTTCGATTTTGAACACCCAGCTCAGTGTTTTTTTTCATTTTGAACACACAGCTCATTCACTTCACTTTGAACACGCAGCTCACACATTTCAATTCTGAACACGCAGCTCTTACATTTTCATTTGCACGCAACTCATTCTTAATTCTGAACACGCAGCTCATAAATTTTCATTTTTGAACACACAGCTCATTCACTTCATTTTGAACACGCAGCTCACACATTTTCATTTGCACGCAGCTCATTCTTAATTATGAACACGCAGCTCATAAATTTTCATTTCTGAACACACAGCTTATTCACTTCATTTTGAACACGCAGCTCACACATTTTCATTTGCGTGCAGCTCATTCTTAATTCTGAACACGCAGCTCATAAATTTCATTTCTGAACACATAGCTCATTCACTTCATTTTGAACACGCAGCTCACACATTCCACTTTGAACACGCAGCTCACACATTTCAATTTTGAACACACAGCTCATAACACAACACTGCTCAATCTGAACACACGGCTCATAACACAGTAGTCTTTTAATTTTGAACACACGGCTCATTCTGAACATACAGGATGCGATGACGGAACTTGCAGAAGTTGAAACAAACTCAGATGCCCGACATTTTCCTTTTTTTCTTTTGCTTCGAAGTCTGGAACCTATATAGCTTCAGATAGGTCCTGGTTTTACTGTTCCCACATGACCCGGGTTGAACCCTGCGGTTTTTGAAAGAACAAAATCTTGTTTTGCACAAATGTGGAGAACGGCACGGCACTCTGAGCACAAAACGATTTTTTGAAATTGAGAGTGAGAATAAGTTCCAACTGGGTATTGAGCCTACGACTGAACACAGCACACCACGACTCAACAACAAAGAGAAAGACAAGGTAAGACAACCTAAACACATCTATAGACACCCGAAACGACTTAAAACAAGAATCGAGACAAACAAAACGACTGACACGACACACAGACGTGTTCCAATGGCAAGAGACCTCTCAGTGCACGAGGAGCCAGTTTTTCCGGGTATTATTTCCCACCCTTTCTCATTTGTGATTCTCACATCACTCGGCCCTCAGGCTCTGTTTTTCTGAAAAATCCCTTTTCCTCACTTTTTTCTCTCAGCGCACATCTCTCTATTCTTCAATCTCTCATTTTTTTATCCCTCCCCTGGGTGGTTGATGGATAAGCAGGAAGTTGTGGGTTCTTGCCCCTGGTATTCTACCAGATTCTCATTCTTGTTCACAACAGTGAGTTTCTCCTACAGAGGGGTTGCAATGCGACCAGACGCGCAACAGATCTGCAACTGACATCGATTGACGATGCTCTGTTGGGGAGTTTGGATGTGATCAGATCTGTCCGAATAAGGGAGTGGAATACCTTGCTCCATTCCAGTTCTGCTTCGCACTTGGCTTGATACCTCGCTGCTGGAGGATATGAGAGCTTTCAGCCCTTTTCTGTTAGCTTCCGCTGTGCCCTTCTTGGCGAATAGGGTGCCCTTTCCGGCAAGTATGGTGCCCTTTCTGGCAAATGCATTGACAACGGGGGAAAGACAGGAAGCCTGACTCAACTGTGCCCCTAGTTCATCATTTTGACCAATTTTTTGTTTTGGTTTTCTACTAAAACAATTTTGACCAACATGAGAGTTAGATTAACATGCTTGTTCGATTTTCCGATTTAAAATCATGCAAGTCAGGCTATGAGCACTGAAAATTTTCCTTTTTGGGTCCAAGATATGGTCCAGTTTTTGGAAAAATGGAATAATTTTCGAGAAAATTAGTCAACTTCATTAAAAATTCTCAAGAACTATTTTTGCAAATGGCCACTGCTCGACCAACACGGAACTTACTCTTGAGGTGCACAACCTCAGATCCAAAACAATGGAAATTTGCCCCTTGCCCGAACGGCACTGCACGACAACGGAAAGTTGCCCCTTGTTTGAATAGCACCGCATCGCGTTGTTTGGCAACGTTAAGTTGCCCCTTGTTTGAATAGCACCGCATCACACTATAACCAGTTTTCAAGGTGACGATCACAACCAAACTCTCGGATATAGAGAAGACAACGATGATTAGAACCATTACATGGACACAGTCGATTTGGAAGTGTTTGTGGCCGGACTTCAAAATGAAGTTGCCTACGTATCCCAAACATGGGAATCAAGCCTTACGTAGTTCGGGATGAAGGTACACTCGGGTATTAAGCTCTCCTTTTGCGCTCTAACTTTTGCCAAGGTCGCCCTTCTGGGTTTTCAACCTTGCGAGCTAGGTTCTTCTTTTCTTTTTAATTCTTTCCATTTCTTTTCTACTTTTTCTTTTTCATTTTTTCCTTTCATTTTCTTCATTTTTCTTCTTTTTATTTTTTTTTCATTCTTTGCATTTTTTTTTTGTTCTTTTTCTTCTTTTTCTTGCTCTAACTTTTGCTTGGGTCGCCCTTTCTAGTTTTCGGCCCAGCGAGCCTCTCAAGGGTAAAAGTGTAGCTTTGTCCTTATGAAATGGTTTTGAGATCCTGAAGTCATCTGAATCTAGGAGAATGGCTGTTGTTCGCTAACGATGCAGGAGTCCATCCAATGGGGGGCTGAATTTGCCCCTAGTGTTGTGGATAGGAACTTGGTTATCCTTCGGCAATACTTTCTTCTTTCCTCCCTTTGGGATTTGGCATTCTTGCTAATCTTTGTTAGCTTGAGAAACATCCCAATTTTTTGACTCTTCGAGCACCTTTGACATTTTTGCCCCTAGTTTGAGGGGTGCTTCTGATCTAGCTTTGCAAGCTTCTTTTGACGACATCTGATCTTCTTGATCTGACTTCCCTGCCCCTAGTTCGAGGGCTGCTTCGAATTTGGCCACACAGGCCTCACATTGTAGTTGACTGTTGAACATTCTGAATTCAAGTTCAAGGTTTGAAAGTGAGGGGTCGAGTCTCGGGGCTGAGAGCGATCCTAAGCTGCACAATCTCAAGAGCGATTCACACAGGTCTTCGCAGGACCGCACAAAACATTTTTTTGAAATCTTTTAAGAAAGCGACTAGTCGCTCGCGTTGAAGAAGTGCGGAACCAATCTGGATCAAGCCAGATCCTTCTCAGTACTCACATTAACAAACATGATCTCATTCATTAAGGGCTTAGCACGCCTCTCTTTCCCTCAATTGATCAAATTTTGCAAATCCCGATGAATTCTTTCCTCTTTGTTTTTATCACAATGTTCAAAAAAAATGTTTTAAAAACTTAGGTCGATGCAATGAATTCAAGGCACAGAAAAGACACAGCTTCTAGTCAAATACTGCCATCTCATTTAGAATTTCTGGCACAACTGGCGCAAGGCAAAAATAAACACAAAAGCGTGAAAATCACCGCTGTTTCATTCATAACTTCTGGCGTAACTAGCTCCACGACAGAAACAGACTCAAAAGAATGTAAAAGACAAACACCAAAACAGGCAGGTGATGTCCGAGGTAACACCCCCGAAATCACCTGACTCTAACAAAATAGGACTGACTCGATACAACAAGACAGACCGAACTGACTCAGTACAAAAAGACTGACTCAATAAAATAAAAAAATAAAAAAAAAAACAAGACTGTCCCAATACCCAAGTCAGAAAGTACAAAAGCCAGCATTCGCAAATGCTCAAAACAGTGCGTGCCATACGCCACATCTGAAGTAAACTGAACGTCACCCGCAGGTGGTTCATCCCCTGATCACATACTCGTACTATCCCCCAAGTTCACTGATCCAAAGACGATAGACTTTGCTGAGCTTGGTGGGATGATGACCTCGTTGTCAAACAAATCTTGTACTTCGTGGCGAAGACAAAAGCAATTGTCGGTGCTGTGACTGATTTGTTGATGGTACGCATAGTACTAGGTAGTATCATGACCGGGTGGAAGACGACCAGGGAGAGGTCGAGGCTCAAGGGGTTTGAGAAGTCCTTTTTCAACAAGGATTTAAAGAGCCTTGGACAAGGGCATATAGAGGGCATGGAAGACCCTACGACCTTGGGGTTGGTACTTCGAGGTTTGTGTATTTTTGCTGGGCGCACTAGCGAAAGGGTCAGCAGGTGCTGGCTTGGTTTGCCGATCTCTTCCGAGTGCAAGATTAGAGCTCAAAGGATCGTTTCTAGTACAACGGCCCTTCTTTTGGTTTGCCCCTTGACTCAGACTGCTCTTATTCTGAGTGGCAAAAGTGCCATCCACAATCTGTGCAATAACTGCGATCGCTTGCTGGTTGTTCAGCCCCTCGGCTTTCAAAGCCTCAATAGCCCACCGAAGGTGTTCATGGGGACCAATGTCCGCCCCAACCTTGTTCTTACCACTGGCCTCCACTTTGCCAGGAGACTGGCCTTCTTCCAATGCAGCTAGTCCCAAGATTGGGGAGCCCTTTGGTGTGAAATCCCTGGTAGGCAATGTGGTTGATGATGGAGCCAAAACTCCACAGGCTAAATCCGCCACTGTTCTCTGAAGATCTTCAATCATCCTCATCAGCTCAGAAGTGGTGGGTTCACGGGTTTGAGATGATTGGGATTCCGAGACTGGATGTGTGTAGGTGTCCCAGATGGGTGTTGCATTTCGACATCGGTCTCACCCTGCATGGCGATTCCCTGGTTTAACGCTACTACCATGGCTACAACTTCTTCCGAACTCTGTGCCATCTCAATCTGCTAAGTTTGGACGAAGGTGATGCGACTGGTGACTGACGGATCAGATGAACCAGTAAGCCTTGACTGGCCTTTCTTTAACTTGCCTCAGCGAAGGAAAACACTGGCTGCTCTGAACTGAATCTCTGACCTGACAAAGTCTATCCGCACAAGTCCAATGTATCCGAGGGATATTGGAGCCTTCTGAAGCTATGGTTCCAAGACTACCCCCTAGCAAAAAGAGAAAACAGACAGCATCTCAGCCCAATTTCACCATAACAGATATAAGCATAGTTGCATAACCGTGCTCTTTACTGAATTCTGCTCCAAATTCTGCCTGTAAACTGATACCCTCAGGTAAAACTGATTCTTCACATATTGATGCCTGCAGGCCTGATACCCCGACTTGCAAACTGATATATGCAACCTGTAGAGGCACACTCTAACAGCACATAGCAGTTAAATGAGAGCCAAAATACCCTTATGGTGGGATAGGGTTTCCCTGTCCTATTTTGTCAGGAGCTAGGGTTTCACTATGCACGCAGCGGTTTCAAACAACCTATAACCGGATAAGCAACTTGTCCTAGTTTGGAATGGTCACTATGGATTTCGACGTGCACTAGGTGAAGTGGTCAAAAAGGGTGCCTCGGTAAAAATCGGGGTTTGTGTTCCCATCGTGGCAGAGCCCATAACCGGTCAGCCTTATGGCACGCTTCTCAAAGTGAGCCTCTAGCAAACCGTTCAGGAATAGCAGACGGCAAACATTGTGTCCTAGGCGCACCAATGCACATGTAATGCAAAGAAACACATAAGTGAAATCAAAACAAGATATCATGAGTTCGTGTCAAGTTCTCTAAATCCCCAGCAGAGTCACCAGAAACTGTAGACGTGCCCAAACGTCCCGGGAAAATCCGGTTTTGTTCATTGGGCTCACTACAGTTGGGACTCGATGTCACGGTTCTTAATCTGATCTTGCAAAGTGCAATGCGAGATTGATAAATCACTAAAGAGTCCAAATTCGGTAAATTGTCTTGAAAAACTGATTTTTAGAAAGAAGTGCCAAACATGGACTGCTTTGCCAAATACAGAGTCGCCACCTAAATATTTTATTTTTGGGAAATTTAGGAAACCTTGACTCGTACCTAAGGCCACGTGTCCGTCATCACCAAAGTTGCCTCGGCTCGGGAACTTGGGTACGAGAGAGGAAGGTCAAGCAATGAGCACCCCCGCTCGCCCGATCAAAGATCGGCCTTTACTAACATGATATCTTGTTTTTGAAAATACATGTGCTCTTATTCCGGTTATTAACCTGGAATTACTATGTGATGTGCACAGCATACAAATATAGACTGGATCGCTTAAGTTGGAACAAAACATCTCATGTTTGTTTTTGAAGGCACTTTGCTACTCGCAAGTAGGCTAAAATGCGGATTTTGCCACCCTCAAGTGGACTTAGAAAACATGGTGATTTGCCACTCTCAAGTGGCTTAAAACTTGCAATCAATGAATTGTTCCAATTCAAGTAATCCAACATTCACCCACAGGCATTCAGGCAGTTATATCACATAAGCAGTTAGCCTCATGGCAAATGCTATCATGGCAGTCACTCACAACAAATGCAAGGATGCTAAAGCTAAACACTTACCGAGTATCCGACCCAAAACAAAAGCTATTTTAGAAATCAATGCATGCTCCTAGCTATGTCAAGAATGCCTAATGCAACACATACAAAATGCAACTAAAATAGGCTCGGCTATTCTAAAATGTCATGTGAAATGCAATTTGATACATGTATTCAAACAGGAATTGAAATACAATGCAGTTAGTATGATGCGCCAAGCCCGGTGCATGCAAGACAGATGAATGGATGCAAACATGCGAGCATAAGGATGCTAATTGAAACATGCCCTAAAACTAACCATCGTAAGCTAGTAAATAAAACAGAGAAAGAAATGGGGGTTAGAAGACATGCATCACACACACGTACACTTATTTACAACAGTTGTGCCCTCTCGAAGGAGGGTCCGAATGAATAATACAGAACTGACTAGTTAATCTAAACTAATCTAATTAAACTAGTTATTACACAACAGAATGAATAACAAGCTATAGCTAATTATTACACAACTCTAACTAATTAACAAATTAACTAAGTTAGGAATTGAATAAGCATGTAAAATACATGAAATAGGCTGCCTCAGCTCTGCCTTGGACGATGAAGAATGTGTGCCCGGTCATCTCGTGCGAAAATCCATCGCGATGCCCCGATTTGCCTCCGTTTGCAACTGGTCTCAGAACACTGCAAGAAGCTTTAGAAGGCTGAAACTCCATCATAGGAATCTGTAGGAGGGCTGCCGACCAGTTGTTGGCATTGGAGACCACCTACCAACCACTTTCTGTGCTAAAAACCAGAAAAAGTGGTCGGTCAGCCACTTTATCTGGTCAGCCGACCAGTTTCTGCTGCCAGACTTCAGTTTGCTGCAACAGAGAGCAAGAAAGGGGCATGGCAAAGTATTTGCAACACATGTATGCACACCACCCTCCCTCTCATTACATAAGCTCGAGGGGGTGTGGTTCTCGACCCTCGAGCCACCAATCACGCATCTCGATGCATGATGGCCGAGGAGCCAAATTGCACAACTCAATATGAAATGAATGCATACACGAACACATAAAGCCTAAAACTCCATCATGTATAGTCAAGAGTGTCGGCGACCGAGAATTGAGGCATGTTTCATCACTCCGAGTATGAAACGTCCCTCTTTTCCCATGTTTGGACTAACTCCTATTCCAAACACAATGCAACAAATAACATGGCATGACGTACACAATGCGGCTCAAGCATGCAAACATACAATACAATGAAACAAGCATGTGAACAAGATGCAAGGGACAAGCATGATAGCATGCGATGTAACATGAACAACCTAACAAGGCTAATGGCATGCTCAATGCACATGCTTTACATACTCAATGCAAGGCAACACAGGCATGCAATCAAAGTGAACAACAACTAGCATGCACAATGCAAATGGACGTGGCATACACAACGCAATGAACCATATGGCATGCACAATGCTTGATGGACTTAAACCGAAATGGACTGACCTCAGTCGTGCCCAAATCAGTGGCCATGCATGCTAAGATAGAAACTCAAAATGCTATACAAACATGCATGCATATTAGCCCAAGCTCAAGGCACAAAATAAAACTCTCCAAAGGCATTGAAAGGATGAAACATGGAGTACAATGGCATATGCTCTAGCACTGAAATGGCATGCAAAATGACTTAGAATCACGCGGACAACCCATGTAATGCATGTTGAAAGGCTCAAGCATCGAAGCTAGTGAAGTGTATTACACTAGAGGCATGCAAGACAATGCTCAAATGGCCAAACCAGCCCCAAATAGACCTTATGCATGCCAAAACCGTAACAAAAAATGGACTGAGATGATGGCTTGAAAGGCAAGAAAATGAGGCTCATGCAATGGCTCACAAACAAGGCATAAGGTGCAACTCTCAAACACATTGAAGGAGTGATAAACATGACAATATGGAAAAGATATAAGCTCTGAAATATCATTCCAAATGATGCTAAATCATGCAAATAGCCCAAGCAATGCATGCTAGTGGCTTGGAAACTCAAGGCCAGTGAGGTAAAATGCACTATGGCTATACAAAACATGGCATGCATGACCAAAACAACATAAATTAGACTTTAAGCATGCTAAAACATGAGCAAAGTCTTCTTAGAGCTAAGCCAAAAGCATGCTACAATGACATGTCGAAGCATGATGCATGTTAGGCTATTTCATGGAAACGCACTACAAGTGCATGGAGCATGCATGGGGCCATAAAACCAACCCAAAATAAAGTTATGACATGTCAAATGATGGCGAAAAACCCATTGAAATGGAGCCAATACATGCTAGAAAGACATGCTACTTGATGAGCCACAAATGGGATTACACTCCACATACAAGAAGCATCCAAAAGGAGACCAAACCAGCCATGGACAGAGTCAAGGTAGGCCCTAGAAGTCACAAAAAGGTGCCTGAACTAAGCCTCAAATGGTAGAAAACACATGCTCCTTTGATAGGCCAATAAGCGAGCGACGAGCGAACAAACAAGAAGAGAGGGGTCACCCCCCCTCTGATTTGAGGCCTCAAAACCACATGCCTACCACTGAAAATCCACTGGATTTCGGTGGTTAAAAGGCCAGGCAAAAGACTAATTCAGAGGCCTCAAGGCATGGCACAAAACAAGGCCAAACAAGGCACAAAAGGGGGTAGAACACCCCAACACCCAAGGAGCCTCAAAACAAACATGTTAAGTACTAAAAATAAAGCTTTTTGTAGTTTAAAGTTAAGCCAAGAGAAGCATGCAAATATGGCTAAGAGAGTGATCAAAATAGAGCTAAACAGTGGAAAAGAAGGTTACCCTTGAAGCACTGCAATACCATCAAATTTTTCTGAGCCAAACCAAAACTCTTGAGCTCCTCAGACCTCCAGTAACTCAGCAACAAGGTAAGAGCGTTTGGCTATGAGGTTGTGTGTACAAGTGTGAAGCAAAGCACCAATATAGAGAGAGAAAGAGAGGGATATAGAGAGAGTGTAAGCCTATGCTCTCAGCCAAAATCCAGCCTGGAGAAGGAGGGGAAGCCTCTCTCTTATAGAAAACATAAGCTAAAGCTTCTTGGAGAAGCTCAGAGCTTGGATAAATATGGAGGATACAGTCTGTGCACTCCAGCTGCACAGCTGGCATCCACAACACCTGTAAAATATGCAGGAAGGCCGCCCGACCAGTTAAAGGGGTCGGCCGACCAACTTTTACTGGTCGACCAACCACTTTTTGTGGAAAATGGGTCCCCAGCCACTTTTTCTGGTCGGCCAGCTACTTTTCTGGTTTTCAGGACAAAAAGTGGTCTCCCAGAAAGAAAAGTGGTCGGCTAATGGGGGGAAAGGCCAAAAAGTGGTCATCCAGTGTCCCAAATGAGCCCCAGAAGTTAGCTTTCCATGGCACCAGCCTGCATCAAAATTTCAACTGTGCAAAAAGTTATGCTTGTTTTGGTGAAGCCGCACAGTTTCGGTCCAACCGAATTGATGTTCTATTTCAACCAACCATATCTCCTCCATCCGGACTTGGGTTTAGGAGATTCTTGAGTGCAAAATGAAGCCTGGAAGTAAGCTTTCCAACGGTGGTGGCCTCATAGCTAAAATCCAAGTGTATAGACAGATAGGCGTGATTTAGCACGGACCGTTCGGCTCTCTCTCTTAGCGATTCATACCCACCTTCTTCTTCAACTTGGTTTCTTCCCTCTTCTCCAATTTTCCTCAACTCCAAACCCTAAAAAGGTGTTTTGAAAGTTTTTTAAAGATTTCAACTCTCTTTCATTCATTTCCACTTCGTCCTTGCTCGGTTCACCGAAAAGCGCAACATTTAACGAAATGCGAGCGTCGGAACATCGTAGAAACTTTATTTTCAAACATTTTGAAAGAGAGGGTTTCAAGGTCAAAAATCTTTTGAACAAGATTGTTTTGGTCCAAAAGGGGTATGAAGTTGAGATTTGATTCTCTCTTTGCTGAAGAAATTGAACCTTTGCCCTGCACACCTTTCTCCACCAAGTACCTCTCCCAAGTCTCTTAAGGGCGGTCAAAAATGGGGTGTCTACACTCGGCTTTTTCGTGCCCCCTTTCGAAAGGTTTGAAAAGAAAGCCTTACAATTCGGACTCCCCGTGTTTTGAATCTAATCTCACAAGTGCAATGTGAAACTGATAAACGCCAAAGAGTTCAAATCCAGTAAATCGTTTTGGAAAATTATTTTTGAATCAAAAAGTGCCAAAATTGGACTGCTTTGCCAGATACAGAGTCGCCACCTAAATATTTTATTTTGGGAAAATTTAGGAAACCCTTGACTCGTGCCAAAGGCCACGTGTCCATTATCACCAAAGTTGCCTCGGCTCGAGAACTTGGATACGGGAGGGAAAGGTCATGAATTGAGCACCCCCGCTTGCCCGATCAAAGATTGACCTCTACTAATCATGATATGATTTTTTATAAACATTATGTGCTCTTCTCTCGGTTATTAATCTAGCTTTACTATGTGATGCGCACAAGTAAGTATAGACTAGTTTGCTCAATTTGAAATAATTCAACTCATGTTTGTTTTGCGAAAAATGGTTTGAATTTGCCATCTCAAGTGGGCTTAAAGTTTGCGGATTTTCCACCAAACATAGTGGGCTTAAAACATGATTTGCCACTTAACAAAGTGAGCTTAAAATGCACATCCGTTGAATCGTTCCATTTGAAACAACAAGTCTTCATCCACAGACATTCAAGTAGTTTAGCATTTAAGCATTTAGCCTTATGGCAAGCATGCTAGACATGACATTCACTCACACTCACGCAAGTAAGCTAAAGCATAAAAACTCACTTAGTACTCCAAGCTAAGGAAATATGAGTTTGAAAAATATGCATGATTCCTAATTATACAAAATGTCTAATGCAACATATGCAGTATGCAATTAATAGGCTCGGCTACTAATATGGCACATGGATCGATTTGAACAACATGCGATGAAACACATATTCAAACAAGATATTTCAAATTGTAATGCAGTTTGAATGATGAGCCGAGCCTCGGTGCATGCAATACGAATGAATGAATGCAAGCATAAAGTATGCTAATTAAAACATGTCCCTAATCTAACCATCAAAAGCGGGTAAATAAAAAGGAGAAAGACGTGGGGTTGGAAGACATACATACACACGCACACTTATTACAACATTACGCCCTCGCGAAGGAGGGTCCGAATGAATAAAAGCTAAGTAGCTAACTAGGCTAATTAAGCTAACTAATACAAAGCTTAAAACTAATTAACTAGCTATACTAGCTAACTAATTATTAGAAACCGAATTAACTAACTATTCTAGATAACTAATTACAACACTCAACAAATTTAACTAGCTACAACAAATTAATTACAACAGTTAGCTAAGAATTTAAATTAAAACGGGCTCGGTATACAATGACTGCCCATGCACGTGCTTGGTTTCCACGTGAAAAAGGCCACCATTTTTCTACTGCATGCCTCTGTTGCACAGAAGCACTTACACTTTTTCCCTCTCCAGATCAAATCTGCTTTGCTTCAGAAACACTCTGCTGAATTTTCATTGGTGGCTAACAGGGGGTCGGTCTGCCACTGCTGATGGTTGGTTGGCCAACAATGACAGCGGGTCAGCTACTGATGGTGGCCGTCAACCACTAATTTAGACCTCCTTGCTGCAACAAAGAGCAAACAGAGCAAATAGTGTACTTTTTTGAAGGTTTGTTTGTACTTTTTACCCTCTTTATCATCAAACAAGCTCAAAGGAGTGATACTCTTGGTCCTCAAACCATCAATCAAGCAATTTCATTGCATGATGGCCAAAGAACCAAGTTGTACAAGTTCAATAAATACACAAACAAGACTGAAATGACCATCACCCTATCATACATGATCAAGGGCAATGGAGACCTAGGAAACTTGACACAATTCATCACTTTGAGTATGAAATGTCCCAATTCTCCTTGTGTTCAATTAATGTCCGATTGAACACATCAAAACAAGACCAATTCCTTATCTTGTACACTTTTTGTTTCCACTTTTGTTTACTCATTTTAGATTACCAACCATTCTTTAACCAATTAAATCCATTGGTGAGAAGTTCTCTAAAGAGAAGGAAGGGTCAAACAAGGGGTAGTTTAAGGCAAGAGAGAAGTGTCATGCCGTTGGTAATGAACCCCCAAAAGAGGATTAAACCATTAAGCATGACCCCCAATCTCAAGCTTAAACAACCCCATGGTTGAAACAACCCTCAAAGCAAATGAAAAGGTGAAGAAATGAGGGACATTGCAAAGATTATAAGTGCTGAAATTAGCTGAGAAAAAGAAAAAAAAAACATGCAATCAGCTCAAACCAATGCCGGTTAAAGCCTTAAAACACCAAGCTAGTAAAAGGACTTACACTACAACTATGCAAAACAAGACTCAAAGGCAACAACTAGCCCAAAACAGAGTTAAAACAACCGTAAATATAGCCAAAAACATGTTGAAATTAAGCTACAAAAAGCTAGAAAAGCAAGCTAATACATAGAGCTAACTAGGCTAGCAAACAAGACACAAGAAGAGGAGGCTAACGCCTCCAATTTTGGACTGCAAAACCTGATTTTTACCACTGAAAATACTCTAAAAAATAGTGTTTAAAAGCTTTGAAAAAGATGATGCAAGGGTGGGAAACACAAGGGCAAAGTCTTCCAAAACAAGGTACAAAAACGGGCTATCAACCCCTCAACCTTTAATGGCTTTAGGACCCCAACTTCAACCCATAAAAAAAGTTGAAAAACACTTCTAAATTAGCAAGAAAAGATAGAAATGAAGTAGTGCAAAGGTGCTCAAAATAATATCTCTTGAAGAGAAATAACACTTTTGTTCGCAAATCACAAGTCCTTCACTCTCAAGGGCTGAAATTTGGACTCAATAATCTTCAGCAAGGAGAGCTCCAATATTGGTTTAGGAAGTGTAGAGAGAGGGAGTATAGGTTGGAAGATAGAGATAACGAGAGAATTCCAAGAATTGGAGCTTTTGGAATTTTTTTGAACCTGAAATCAAAAGGTTTGGCCTGGTATATATAGAAAAACAGCCTAACAGGTCAAAAATATCAAGGCTTGAACAGCTGGAGCTTGTGGGGGATAGTTGGCCAAAAATATGTAGCTTTTTCACCAGTGGCCGACTGGCCAGAAGTGTGCATTGTCGGCCACCAATGGTGGCCGTTCTGCCATAAAAAATCTACCTCCAGGCCCGACTTCAAACTGGCATATCTCTATCATCTGGACTCCTTTGTAGGTCATTCTTAAGCCTAAATTGAAGCCTCGGAATTCTACTTTCCAATGGAAGTGGCCTCACATAAAATTTCTAAGTTTGCAAAGAGATATGTCTGTTTTAGTGAAGGTTTCTCATTTCTAGCGTAATCGGATTGATGCCTAACTTCACACGGCCATTTCTTGCTCATCCGGAATCAGCTTTAGGAGATTATTGAGTGTAAAATGAAGCCCCGAAAGTCCACTTTCCAATGGTGGTGGCCTCACAACTAAAGTCAAAATGTAGAAAAGGATAGGCCTGATTTAGTGAAGGCTTTACAGTTCTTTCTCAACAGTTCATGCTCAACTTCTTCCCCTACTAGGTTTCTTTCCTCTTCTACAATTTTCTTCAACTCCAAACCTCTAAATAAGATGATATTAAAGATTTTTTTAAAGAGTTCACCTCTCTTCTATTTATTTCCACTTTGTCCTTGCTTGGTTTATTGAAAAGTGAGGGTTTCCGAGCCTCAGAACATCATAGAAGAATTTTCAAAAATATTTTGAAAGAGAGGGTTTCAAGGTCTAAATAGTTTTGGTCCAAAATGGAGTGCAAGGTTGGGATTTAGAAGCTCTTCTTGCTGAAGAAATTAAACATTTGCACAGCACAACTTTCTTCATCGAGTGATCAATCAATGGTGCCCAATTCTTATGGGCGGTCAAAAATGGGCTGTCTACAAGTGCCCCTCTTTGATAGAGGTCGAAGTCATGAAATGACGTGAGTGAATGTCAAAGCCCGAAGACGTCCCATTTTGACAAGGCCGTAAGACTTGGGCAAACAAATAAAATATAGATGCAATTGGTTGAACCCAAAGGTTGCCTACGTATCCCTTTGCAAAGAATCAAACCAGCATAGTTCAAGGGAAGAATGCAAAATGATACACAATTGTAATGAAATCATGCAAATGATATACAATGTGACAAAATCATCAAACTACAAGCATTGCAAAACACGGAAATATCATAAAGGATTGGCGAGGCAAGTCAAACTACATTTCATATAGAAAAGGTGCCGGAGCACTCTAACCATAATTCTTGCAAAATAAGCGCATGCACATGCAGAACTATGTTTTTTTGTAGAAAGAGAAAGAGTACAAGTAATTGGATGGTAAGTAAGGAATGATCTGCTAGGGAAAGATAATGATCCTAAATGCTGAATGCAACAAGACAAAATACGATGCAATGGATGCAGTGAATAAGGCGTAAGCCGAACCACATTTTACCTAGAAAAAGTATGGACACAAAAAAACGACATCTAACACAGAAAAGGTGCCGAAACCCCCAGACCACAATTCTTGCAGAATAGGCGCGTGCACATGCAGAGCTATGTTTTAACATGAAAAGATATGGGCACATGCCAAACGAAGCTTAATCATGGAAATGATGCAGACAATAAAATGGTATGATGTAATAGAAGTATCCAACAAATTCTATATGCAATAGAAGTGATAGATGTGATGCAATAGAAAATAAATGCGATGTAGCATCTAGGAAGTGAAAGTACCTTATAGAGGCAATTGGTGATGATTCACCTTATGCTGTTGGGGATCTTCCGCTTTTTTTTTTTTTTTTGGTTGAACCACAGGTACTGCTTTTCTCCCTAGCTATGTTCGCAACTTTTCCTATTCTCCAACAGGGTGATAGACCAGGTTGGGTCAGTATCCAGAATTGAGGCGCATACAAGGTACCTCAACCTATGGGGTTACCATACAGATTTCAAGTTAAGGATGCACCCCTGGGTATTTAAACCAGACTTTAGTCTCAGAAATTCCGAACCTTTGCGTTCTAGGCCTCAGCCATTCGAACTCTAGTTTCCACTGTCTCAATTGATCTCTTAGGAACTCACCGGAAACATAGGCAGGTGGTTATACCAGACCATCGAAAGTCGTTCGGGCACGACAAACGCCAAAGGAATTGCACCTTTAGAGGATTTAAGGTCTCCTAGACCAGTGAGTGCACAAGACAGTACGATGCGGATGCATAAGACAGTGTGAGGGGAAGCACAAGACAGTGCGATGCGGATGCACAAGACAGTGCGATTCAAGTTTGCACAAGACAGTGCGAGTGATACAAAAATACAAGGTGCACAAGACAGTGCGAGTGAGGGTGAATGAATGCACAAGATAGTGCGATAAAATGTGAAATGTACAAGACAGTGCTATGCAATGCACAAAATAGTGCGATGTAAGATAAAATGCACAAATAGTGCGATGAAGTGTGAAATGCACAAGACAATGCTATGCAATGCATAAAATAGTGCGATGTAAGATGAAATGCACACGATGAAATGCACAAGACAGTGTGATATAGGTGAATGCACAGGATAGTGCGATGCAGGTGCATAAGATTGTGCGATACAAAGTGCACAAGATAGTGCAATGCAGCGTGCACAAGATAGTGCAAGTGTAAGTGCACAACATAGTGCAAGTGAAAGTGCACAAAATAGTGCGATAAAATGCACAAAATAGTGCAAGTAAAATGCACAAAACAGTGCGAGTGAAATGCACAAAATAGTGTGATGTAAGATGAAATGCACAAGATAGTGCGATGTTTGAAATATAAGATGAATGCACAAAACAGTGTTATATGAGTGGACAAAATAGTGCGATGAAATGCACAAAATAGTGCAAGTAAAATGCACAAAATAGTGCGATGAAATGCACAAAATAGTACAAGTAAGATGCACAAAATAGTGCGAGTGAAATTCACAAAGTAGTGTGATGAAATGCACAAAATAGTGCAAGTAAGATGCACAAAATAGTGTGAGTGAAATGCAGAAAATAGTGCAAGTAAGTGCACAAAATAGTGCGAGTGAAAATGCATGTGATGTAAGTGCACAAAATAGTGTGAGTGTAAATTGCACGAGATAGTGCGAGCGATGCAAAGTGAAATGATGCACAAGATAGTGCGAGCGATACAAAATGCAATGCACAAGATAGTGCGAAATAATTAGAAATGAGATTATTGTGCGATAGATGCACAGAGTGAGTGAGCAGTTTTTCAAAACAATACATTGACAATGCATGTTCTATGCAAGAGACAAGAGCATATTCTATGCATGAAAGCATGTTCTATGCATGAAAGCATGTTCTATGCAAGAAACAAGAACGATGCAAGGCACGTGTGCAACATCAGTGTATATGAAAGTGCACATTCTATGCAATAGAAGAGAAGCAAATATGTACTTTGGTGCCTCCAACTTACCTCTCAGAGGACTTTGCAACGTGCTAAAAAAGGATACATCCTGTAATAACCCGACCCTCGTACATGTTTTCTGGTATGCTTTCAGTCCCTTACTCTATGCATTTATATGCTTTCTGTGAAATTTCATGTGAAATTAAGTTTAAGTGAGTGAATCTTATGATTAGAGATTCATATCTATCTAATAAGAGAAATATCTGTTACAATTATGATGGTTGGACCAAAAATTGGAAGCCTTAGAAACTTGATAATCTGAAATTGACTTTAAAATTGGGTTCAGAATAATTTTTAGATCATAATATGATTTTCTATAAAAATCTGATTTGGAATGATTAAACTGATTGATTTTTGTTTTATTCACCTTTTATATATACTTAATTCCTTGAACATTTGACTTAGTAATCTTTAACTCAAAATATCTCCTGAGAGAGAGTTAGAAGAGGAGAGTTAGAGAGGAAGAGGGGAAGTCAATAAGGAAGAAGCTTGAGAAATTGGAAAGGATTGTAGAGACTAAGACTCAAGCTATGTATGATCCCTCTTAAATAACCTCTTTCTTGGATTTGTGTAAGGAGTTCCTTTCATTTATGGGGAACTAGGGTTTGTAATTGAAGTTTTGTGTATGGCAATTGGTTTGTTAGAGAGGCACTCCTATCTTTTGGTTATCTTGAGTTCAGTTAAGCAATTTGAAGTAGGATTACATTTTATTCCATCAATTTCCATGTTTGAACTCATCTATGTAGTTAGATGGCTAATACATATATGTGTGACCATATATAGGTGGGAAACATAAAGGAATTGAGTTGTAATTGATTGTGATTATGAATTCAAATGATTAAGGGCCTAAGTAAGTTTGTGATTCATCTTTATGTGATATTAAGCCATATTCTTGTATTAAATTTACGTATTTTGAGCCTTGCCATATGTTTACCAAGTTGGGTTTTTGCTTGAATTCGAAGTACACAAAACAGAGGCAACGACCGCACATGCGGGGCTCACAGCCGCACATGTGGAAAACAGGGGAATTCAAGGCTCGGCTACTGAAATAAAAGCACGTGCAGGGGAGGATTACCGCACGTGTTGCCCACTTTCCCGCACGTGCGGAGGGGGACTGCCGCACGTGCGGCTCATGTACAAAAAAAACTGTCTGCTCTGTTTCCCTTGTTTGATCCTCTGGGATTGCTAAAATGTACATTTGATGCTTTTAAATACTTGTAAATTTGTTAGAGACTGAACAAATCCGATATTGTTTAAAAAGGGAAACTGGACTAATGTCTGAACTGTATATGTGTGCAGGTCACATACAGGAGGGGACTATCGCTCCACCACAACACTGTGAGTAATAGTACTATAGTAGTACATTTTGCTTACTGTTAATAGTTAATATTAATGTTCTGTTATCCGTAAGTGAACTTCGTCGATTCATAACGAGTAAATGGAACTTATGCACATTATTGAACAATGATATTTGTGTGGATCTAAGATCATTCTGTTTTGCTAATAATGGGCCTAAGGCCGTTCAGTTATAAGCCACCGAGTGTGGACAACTCTGAAAAAGCGGGAAGTGAGGACATGTCAATGACTCACTGACGTGTTCTGGTTTGAATTAAATATATTTATGGCTTGAGGCCGGGGAAGTGACGTACATGTCGATGTATCATTTACCCATTAATGTTCAGACATCTGTTGTATCTGGGCCGAGGCCGATCTGTAAAATCTGTTGGGCCTAAGGCCATTCTGTATGATACTGGGCTTGAAGTCGCTCTGTATAAAGATTGGGCCCAAGGCCGTTCTGAAAATGTTTACAGAATAAGCTTAATCACATGACCTCTGCACTTACATACATTATAATTCAAGTTTATTCATTGAATCATTTAAGTACTATTATACACTGAGCCTTGCTTACTCCGTGTTATGTCTGTCTCTGTAGGTAATCAACCTGGAGGTCAGTCTTAGTCCAGCTTGGACCGCTTGTCTTTTGTCCATCACACCACGACCAAACGCTTAGATGAAGCTCACTCGTTTTTGTGGAGTTCTTGCAGAGCTTTTAGCTTCGTGCACTGAACCTTTTGTCTGGTGTTGTTAAACATGAATAACTTCCCTTGTCGTAGTTTTGTTACATTCTCAGACTCGGGGGGGTCTGTATATTTGTCTATATAGTACTACGTGTATGTTTTGTAGGTTTTGTATGCGTTAAATCACCTGATATAAAGTGTATGATCCTGGCATATTAGTATTAGCTCAATGGATGTTGTTTTGCGTTGTTAACTGCTTCCGTTCAGGCCCCATATGTTGTACATATCGAATTTGATGTCCGTTTCTGAAGTGATCACGCCCAAACTTTTAGGGTCGAGTTTGGGGCGTGACACATCCTGTTCATATCGGCAAGGGGTAACATCTGCATGTCGTTTTGCTTGCCATTCTGACTTGAAGCAGGCTTGAATTCGGGGTCAAGATACACTTATACTCCAGAGGAAGGCAAGGCTTGAGAAGGTACACCTAGAATGCAGTCTTGGAATTTGCTAAAGTTAAAACATACCAAGATGCTCCAAATTTTCCCTTTTTTCTTTTGCTTTGCAGTCCAGAACCCATGTAGCTTCAGATAGGTCCTTGTTCAGTTGCTCTCTCTTGACCTAGGTTGAACCCTGCAGTTTATGAAAGAAAGACTTTTGTTTTGTACAAAGTGGAGAATATCACAGTGCTCTGAATATAAAACGATTTATTTTTGAAATTGAAATTGAGAAATTAGTTCTTAACTGGGTATTGAGCCTACGACTAACCACAGTACACCATGACTCAACAAAGAGAAAACAAAGGTAAAACAACCTAAACACATCTATTGACACTTGAAATGACTCAAAACAAGAATCGAGACAAACAAAAACAGCAAACACAACACTAGATATTTGCTTTCCATTGGCGGGAGACCTCTCAGTTCACGAGGAGCCTGTTTCTCCAGGTATTGTTTCCCACCCTTTCATATTTGTGATTCTCATATCACTATGGCACTCAATCTCTATTTCTCTGACAAGCCCTTTTTCACTTTTCCTCACAACGTACATCTCTCTATTCTTTAATCTCTCTTATTTTTTATTATCCCTCTCCTGGGTGGTTGATGGATAAGCAAGAAGTTGTAGGCTCTTGCCCCTGGTATTCTACTAAATTCTCTTTCTTTCGCTCACAACTAGTGAGCTTCTCTCACAGAGGGGTTGTGGCGACACTGGATGTGGAGCAGATTTGCAACTGACATCGGTTGACGATGCCCTTGGCCAATTTGGATGTGATCAGACCTGTCCAGATGAGGGAGTGGAATATCTTACTCCATTGCAGTTCGTGCTTTGCACTTGGCTTGATACCTCACTGTTTGGAGGATGAGAAAGTGTTTGGCCCCCTGCTGCTAACTTCAGCTGTGCCCTTTCTGGTGAGTGCATTGATAATGAAGAAAAGACAAAAAAAACTTACTCAACTACGCCCCTAGTTCATCATTTTGACCATTTTTTGTTTTTGGCTTTCTGCTAAAATAATTTTGACCGACATGACAGTTTGATTAACATGTTTGTTCGATTTTCTGATTTGAAATCATGTAAATCAGGTTGTGAGCACTGAAAATTTTCCTTTTTTGGGTCCAGGATATGGTCCAGTTTTGGAAAAAAAGAACAAGTTTCGAGAAAATTAGTCAACTTCATTAAAAAAACTGAAAACTATTTTTGCAAATGGCCGCTGCTAACCACCGGGGAATTTACTCTTGAGATGTAGAACCTCATATCTGAATTTGAATTTTCTTGCAGCTGAATCTTGTAAAAGAATAGGACAGCCGAATTTGAACAAAGATGAGGACAAAGATGAGCCAATTTGCACATGGAGAGAATAGCCGAGTTTGAACAAGGATAAGGCAATCAACATAGATGAGCCAAGCAAGCTGAAAATGGTTAGGGCGAACTTCAGGATGATGTTGCCTACGTATCCAAAGATGGGAATCAGGCCTTACGTAGTTCCGGGTTTGAGGTTCACTCGGGTGTTGACACTCTCTTTCTGTGCTCTAACTTTTGCCAAAGCCGCTCGTTCAGGTTTTCAACCTGGCGAGCTCTATTTTTCTTTTTCATTTGTATTTCTTTTCTTTTTCCTTGTTTTTTTCTTTCTATTTTTTCATTTTTGTTCTTCTTTTCTTTCTTTTCTTGCTCTAACTTTTGCCTAGGTCACCCTTCCGGGTTTTCGGCCCAACGAGCCTCTCAATGGTAGAAAAGTTTAACTTGTACATGTTGATCGATTTTGAGATCTCGAAGCCATCTGAATCTAGGAGAATGGCTATTGTTCGCTGATGATGTAGGAGTCCATCCGATCAGGTCTAAATTTGTCCCCCAGTGTTGTGGATAGGAACTCGATTGTCCTTTCAGCAATGAATTTTCTTCTTTCAAATTCTAGAATTAGGCTTTCTTGCCAGTCTTCATTGGTTTGAGAGACAACCCAATTTGAATCTTTGAGCACATCTTACTATTTTTTTCCCCTCCTAGTTCAAGGGATGCTTCTTATCCAGCTTTGCAGGCTTCCTTTGACGACATCGGACCTTATTGCCCCTAGTTCAAGGGCTGCTTCCGATCCAGCCATGTAAGCCTCATGTTTTGGTTGATTGTTGAACATTTGAATCAAAGTTCAAGGTTTGAAAGCAAAGGGGTCGAGTTTCGAGACCGGGAGTGATCCTATGCTATACAATCTCAAGACCAATTCTAGGCATGTCTTCATAGGACCACGCAAAACATTTTTTGAAATCTTTTAATAAAGCGACTAGTGGCTCAGGATCCTCAGAAGACAATGCAGAACCAATCTGGATCAAGCCAAGATCCTTCTCAGTACTCACATTAACAAACATGATCTCATTCATTAAGGGCTTAGCATGCCTCTCTTTCTCTTAATTGATCAAATTTTTGAAAATCCCGAGGAATTCCTCCATCTTTGTTCTCATCACAGCGTTGAGAAACTTTGATCAATACAATGACTTAAAGGCACATAAAAAGTAGGTGAAAATTACTGTCATTTCATTCGGATCTTCTAGCACAACTGGCTCCATGGTAGAAACAAATTCAAAAGAAAGAGTGAAAAGACAAACAAAACAAATAGGGAAGTGATGTCCGAGTTAACACCCATGAAATCACCAGCCTCCGACACAACAAGATTGACTCGACTGACTCAATACAAAAAGACTGACCCAATACCCAAGTCACAAAAGTAAAATAAACAACATTCACAAATTGCTGAAAACAGTGCGTGCCATCCGCCATATCTGGAATAAAATGAGCGCGATCGGCAGGTGGTTCATCCCCGATCACATAGTCACATTATCCTCCAAGTTCATTGATCCAGTGTCGATAGACTTTGCAGGACCTGGTGCAATGATGACCTCGCTGTCAATCAGATCTTGGACTTCATGGCGAAGGTGAAAATAATTGTCAGTGTCATGACTAGTTTATTGATGGAAGGCACAGTACTTGGCAGCATTATGCCTAGCTGGAAGGGGATCCGGGAGAGGCGAGGCTCAAGGGGTTTGAGATGGCCTTATCCTATAAGGCTTTGGAGAGCTTTGGATAAGGTCATGTAGAGGGGATTAAAGGTGCGATTACCAGTTCTGACAGGCTTGATAGAGGGCTTGGTAAGTGTTGACTAGGTTTGACGATCTCTAATGGGTGCAGGATTGGAGTTGAAAGGGGCATTTCTAGTACGACATCCCTTTTCCCGACTAGCCCCTTGATTCAGAATGCTCTCATCTTGAGTGGAAAAAGTGTCACCCACAGTCTTTGTAACAACTACGAGCACTTGCTATTTGTTCAGCCCTTCGGCTTTTAAATCCTCAACAACCCATTGAAGATGTTCATAGGGACCAATGCCTGCCCTACCTTATTCTTGCCATTTGCCTCCACTTTGCCAAGGGATTGGCCTTCTTCAAATGCAGCCCGTCCCAAGATTGGGGAGCCTTTTGACATGAAATTCTTGGTATGTGATGTTGTAGACACCCCATTTTTGACCGACCTTAAGACTCAAACGTCACCGATTGAGCGCTCGGTGATGTTTCATACCGTGCTCGTTCAGAAGTCTCAGAGTCGCGGCCGTGCGCCCTGCCTCCGGACTCCCGAACTCTTTTTGTGCCTTGTCTCGGTTTGCGAACCAGACTCGATTTCTCTGTTTTCTTTCCTGAGGGGAGGGAGAGGTCCCGCAGATCATCTCTCAGTGGCCGTGGGCTACTTTTCATGGCCGTAGGCCATTTTGCCCATTTCGGAGCCCGGTTCCCGGTTTTCGGAGCCGTCAGGCGTGTGCCTCGGTTCGGGGACCACCCAACCATCTCCGATTCCTCCGGTTCTTGGCAGCATCTCATTTACTCCCTTTCGAGGGACACTGGGTCTAGATACCCACTTCGTGGCCAAACACCACTTTTGGTGCTTAACGGCCGGTTTTCGGGCCCCGAACCTCGCGGTTTGGCCCCCGAGCATTCGTTTGCATCGGTTTTTGTTCATTCTTGGCAGGTACCTCTGTTTCATCATACGAGGGACACTGGGGTCTTAGATACCCACTTCGTGGCCAAACACACTTTCGGTGCTTAACGGCCGATTTTCGGGCCCCGAACCTCGCGGTTTGGCCCCCGAGCATTCGTTTTGCATCGGTTTTTGTTCATTCTTGGCAGGTACCTCTGTTTCATCATAACGAGGGACACTGGGGTCTTAGATACCCACTTCGTGGCCAACACCACTTTCGGTGCTTAACGGCCGGTTTTCGGGCCCCGAACCTCGCGGTTTGGCCCCCGAGCATTCGTTTTGCATCAGTTTTTGCTCATTTTTGGCAGGTACCTCTGTTTTATCATCAGGAAGATCACTGGAGGGTGGGAGGCTAGCAATTGTCCAAGCAACCTGTTATGCTCTTCCGGCGCCCCCCGGCGCCCGTTTTTCTCACTTCCGGGCCAATGTTGACCACCCTAGGCCATTTTCTTCAAACTAAAACCACATATTTGTGATGTACACACATGGGAGGACCCTAAAAACCTGTGGCCGGCCAGTAATTTTCATTGGACCTTTTGAACCCCTCTTTGAATTGGCCTATTCTCTCTCCTGTTTTAGAGTTGTCAAATTTGAACCATAGGGCCTTGTTGTACACACCTGGGAGGACACCATCATCTGGTGGCCGGCCAGTAATTCTTCACTTCATTTTTAGCCCCTAGCCGGCCGGCCATGGGGGGTGGCCGGCCGGCCACCTCCAGAAAAAGCACTTGGCCGGCCACACTCCCCTCAGTGCATACTTTACAGCTGTATAGCTGTTTCTCCAAAATATCTTTGGCATCCGGGGGATATTTTGGGAGGGAAAGCTTGGGTGCATTTCCCTCCACTTTACACCCCTCCTTTTGTCCATATAAGGGGCCTCCAATTCAGTCCTTAGGGTTAGAAACATTTGGCTCAAGCATATCTCTCTTTATCTCTCTCAAACTCTCAAGTTTTGATCTCATTTGTTCATCAACACCAAGCACTACCTTCACCACTTCCATTTCAGCAGCACAGGAAGGTTTTTCAGTGGCTAAGAAGCAACAAATTCAAGTCAAGAAGCAAAGAAAGACTTGTCTTCAAGGGTAAGTCTCAAATCCCCTCTTTTACACCATTTTCTTGCCTCATTTCTTAACCCTACTTGCTCACTGTTTTGAGCTCCGACCAATACTGAAAGTGGTCTTCTTTTGAGCTATTCTTGAGGTTTGTTTAAGGGCTCAACTCTGTTTGAGCCCTCCATCTTGCACTTCCTTCAATATCCTCTTATATGCCATTATTTTGCATTGAATAGTTGGCCTATGTGTGATCTGAATTGGAGCATCTCATGAACCGATATTGTGCTTATTTTGGAGCCCTATTCAACATTGAAGAAGGGCTCAACCTTGTTTTCATGCTCCATATGCAAGTTGCTTTGAATCCATGTTTTACCCTTGTTTTTGGCATGAAATATTTGGCCTATGAGTGATCTGTTTTCGAGCATGAGGTAAAATGTGAGTGGGACTATTTCGAGCCTCTCTTCAACATTTAAGAAGGGCTCAACCCTGTTTGGCCTCTCTATCATGCACTTGCTTCATAATTTCTCATATTTACCGTAAACTTGCATGATTTATTTGACCTATATGCAGTCTGTTTTGGAGCATGTCATGAACTGTGAGTGAGCATATTTTGTGTCCCTCTACAAATTGTAGAAGGGATCAATCTTGTTTGGGGTCTCCATGTTATACTTGCCTTTATATCCCCTTTGACCCACTTTGCATGCTTTTTAAGCTTATCTAGCTTCTGATTTCAGCCATCATCAGTACTGAAAAGATTTATATTTTGATCTTCTTGACATATTTCATTGAGGGTCTTTGCTGGTTTGATGAATTCTTGGGGTACTTCATGTTATAGCCTCATATATCCTCATTCTTGCATAGCATTTTTACCATGGTTTCTTACTGAGTTGGGGAATGTCATCTACTGAAAATGTGCATATTTTTAGTCCCTCATCAGTGTTGTAGAAGGGTACTTTTCAGCTTGAGCATCGCATACACCACTTGCTTCAATACCCCTCTCTTGGCTCGTATTTTTGCATGCTATTATTGTCCTACCTATGCTCATTATTTCGCCATGATTTGTACTGTGAATAATGCTATTTTGGGGCTGCCTTGCTACTGTTTTGCATACCATGTACCAATTATGCATGTTTAGTATGGCTGTAGGCCATTCCGGGTGCTTGTTATCGCATTTCGGAACCGTTTCGTGCATTCGGTGTCATTTCCCCGCCTTTCGGGACTGTTTTGCATCATTTGTAAGTGCTGAAATTCCATTTGCATGTTTGCATATCATTTCCATGTCATTTTGCATTCCGTATGCATCGCCTCGGTTTGCGCGCCCGTGTGCACGCATTTCGAGGCGCCTCATTTTCATCCGTCGGCCTCTCATGTGAGTGTGGCTGAGGCTCACTCACGTCAGTATAAGTCCATTTCGCCTTTCGTATGTCATTTCATGCTTTAATGCATCGCCTCGGTTTGCGCGCCCGTGGGCACGCATTTCGAGGCATCTCTTTTTTATCCGACGGCCTCTTATGTGAGTGTGGCTGAGGTCCACTCGTGTTAGTGTAAGTCCAATTTGCATTGCGTATGCCATTTCATGCCTTAGGATCATCGCCTCGGTTTGCGTGCCCGCGTGCACGCATTTCGAGGCATCTCATTTTCATAGCATTGTGCATGCTAGGATTGTATTTTAGTTGCATTCATGCATATCATGCATATTGCATCGTGTTCGGGATAGGAGTTAGCCCGGGCACGGGAAACGAGGCACGTTTCGTACTCCGAGTGACGGAACGGGTCTCAATTCCCAAGTCACCGACACTCCGGATTACCCATGATGGAGTTAGGTTTTGTTGTAGCATTCATCTGCATTCATCCTATATTGAGTTGTGCAATCCGATCCTCGGCCATCATGCATCGATATGCGTGATTGGTGGCACGAGGATCGAGGCATGCATATATTGTGAAATACATTGCTATGCCCCTTTCCTGCTCTCTGTTGCAGCAAAATGAGAATCAGCAACTTTTCGGAGTCTGGCACGCATTTCGAGAAACATTGCAAACAGAGGCTAATTGGGGCATCCCAGTGGATTTCTGCGCAAAGGCAGCCCAGCATACATCATTCATCAGAACGAGGCAGCCCCTGGCTTGCATGCCAGTTTAAGCTTTCTTAGTTAATTTGTTAATTAATTAGAATCTGTATTATTCGGACTGTATTTCGGACTGTATTATTCTTTATTCGGACTGTATTATTTATTCGGACCCTCTGCGCGAGGGCATAATTGTAATAAGTGTGGGTGAGTGTGATGTATGTCTTCCAACCCCACGTCTTTCTTCCCTTTTATTTACCCGCTTATGATGGTTAGATATAGGGCATATTTCAATTAGCATACAGTATGACAGCATGTTTGCATCATTCATCTGTTTTGCACGCACCGGGCTCGGCGCATCATACAAACTGCATTTGTATTTCAATTCCAAATTGAATACGTGTAGTAGCATTCCATATGCCATGTTTAGAATAGCCGAGCCTGCTATAGTTGCATTTTGCATGTGTTGCATTAGGCATTTCTGTATAATTAGGATCATGCATGATTTCTAATCTTTGTTTTTGGCTTGGAGTACTCGGTGAGTTTTATGCTTTAGCATCCTTGCATGCGTGTGAGTGTTGCCATGATAGCATGCTTACCATGAGGCTATTTGCTTATGTGATATAACTGCCTTGAATGCCTGTGGGTGGAGGTTGTGTTACTTGAATTGGGACAATTCATTGATTGTTTGTTTTAAGCCCACTAGATAGTGGCAAAATCATGTTTTCAAAGCCCACCTGAGGGTGGCAAATCCGCGTCTTAGCCTACCTGCGGGTAGCACCATCAAACCATTTTCAAACAAACAAACATGAAATGTTTTGTTCCAATTCAGGCGACTCAGTCTATACTTGTTTGCTGCGAGCATCACATAGTAACCTAGGCTAATAACCGGAATAAGAACTCACAATGTTTTCAAAATAGATATCATGGTTAGTAGAGGCCGGTCTTTGACCGGGCGAGCGGGGGTGCTCACGAAGTGACCTTCCCCAATCGTACCCAAGTTCCCGAGCCGAGGCAACTTTGGTGATGACGGACACGTGGCCTTTGGCACCGAGTCAGGGTTTCCTAAATTTCCCATTAAAAAAAAACATTTAGGTGGCGACTCTGTATCTGGCAAAGCAGTCCATGTTTGGCACTTCTTTCAAAAATCTGTTTTCCAAAACGATTTGCCGGATTTGGACTCTTTGGTTCAAGATTAAGAACCGTGACACAAATCGAGTCCGAGCTGTAGCGAGGTCCCCCGCGGGCTTGTTACAGTTTCTGGCGACTCTGCTGGGGATTTAGAGAACTTGACTCGAACTCATGATATCTGGTTTTGACTACACTTGTGTGTTTCTTTGCATTGCATTTGCATTGGTGCGCCTAGGACACCGTGTTTGCCATATGCCATTCCCGAACGATTTGCCGGAGGCTTGTCTTGTCAAGGCATGTCCATAAGGCTGATCGGCTCTGGGCTCTGACAGCATGGGAACACAAACCCCGGTTTTACCGGGGCACCCTTTTTGACCATTCGACCTAGTGCATATTCGGATCCATAGTGACCATTCCAAACTAGGACAGGTTGCTTACCCGTTTATAGGTTGTTTGAAACCGCTGCGTGCGTAGTGAAACCCTAGCTCCTGACAAAATAGGACAGGGAAACCCTACCCCCATAGGGGTGTTTTGGCTCTCACTTATCTGTTATGTGCTTTAGAGTGCGTCTCTACAGGAATGCATGTATCAGTCTATAAGTTTGGGCATCAGGCCTGCGGGCATCATGGCCTGCGGTCAGTCAGCCTGCGGGCATCAGTCAGTATCTGAGAATCAGTTGTCTGCGGATATCCGATTCAGTTTTGGGGAACAGTGAACAGGAACAGTGATCAGTGATTGAGGACAGTGTATTTTCAGCTTATCAACTGCGTGTTGTATGCCCGACTGTGTGTGTTGTATTTAATTTAAGCTGTTATGCTGCCCGTTTTTGGTTATTTATTTCCTTTTTGCTTTATTATCTTTTTGCTAGGGCAGTTTTTAGCACGATTGCTTCCGAACCAGTAGATACTCCCCAAGCACTTGGACACGAGGTCGCCGACTCAACCGATCCGAGGATCTCGTTGACGGACATCCAGTGTTCCACTCTCTACCCCCAGTTGCCAGAAGAAGGCCAAGGAGGCGTAGTGTGTCAGAGCAGGGATTACCGGACAGAGGGCTACTTTGACAGTAAACAGCCAGGCTGAGATTTCTGTGTCTGCCATAGAAGTACATTTACCGGTCATCCAGATGGAACAGCAGAATACATCAGTGGTAGAGGCGATGATGCGCCAGATGCAAGAAGCATGAGGCAGATGCAAGAGGATTCCATCCGCCAAGCGGAATTTTCTAAACAACAAGCCGCAGTCATGGCCCAGCAGGCCGAGCTGATCACTAGGCTGCAACAGCAGAATGCAGCGTCTGCTTCACATCAGGTTCCTCCTCCACCAGCGGCTCCACTACCCGAGCAGGCACCTACTGGTCAGAATACCTTGCCAATCCTCCAAATCCTCAGAATACCCTCCCAACACCCAGAACACCCTACCCAATGTCCAAAATATCCAAGAGGACACAACATTTCCAACGAGGCTGGCTCCGCCCCCGCTTCTGCCTCAACTGTCCAAGAATCTTACACCCAACCACCCGGACTCTCCCTTTGAGTTCGAGGTAGATCATACAGCTCTGAAGCTGAGTAAGTTGGAGAAACTTTTCAAGAAATCGCAGGGGGTGAAGGCCATCCCAGACATCGAAGATGGGTACACTGACGTGGCTGTAACATTGCCAGACAGATTCAAGATGCCACAGATTGACCGTTTTGATGGGTCCGGGGATCCTATGGTCCATCTCCGGCTATTTTCAGACATCTGAGGCCAATGGGCCTAACCCGACCGCAAAAGCTTTCTTGTTTGGCAGAACTTTGTCGGGTGGCGGCCATCTGGTACGCAAGTTAGAAGATGATGTGAAGAGAAATTGGGATGAGATGGCTGAGGCCTTCGTTGCGCAGTACTCGTATAATACACAGATCGAGATTACAACACGTGATCTCGAAACGACGAGGCAAGAACCCAAGGAGTCTTTCTCCGATTTTGTAACTCGGTGGAGCAAAGGCATCGATGATGACCTTGAGGCCAACAGATAAAGATCAAATCCGGATGATTGTGCGCAATCTCCAACCGAAAATGCAGAAGATGATTGTACTCCCCTTTCCAACTTTCTCAGATTACACGAGATGGGGGTACAGATCGAAGATGCATGAAGCAAGGTTTGATCGACCAGGACCGGGAGCAGCCCCGAAGGACATTCAACCGCAATAACAACGCAGGCCCGAGTGGCGCTGCAAACACAAGGACTTCTGAGGTCGGTATGGTCACCACCACTCCCCCTTCCCAACCAAGGCCCGCAGCGGCCACACCCTTTTCCAGTACCTCCGAGAGCAGTAACCAAGCCTCGAGATTTCAGCCCAGAGGCCAAAGAACCTTCACTCCACTATACATGCCTTTGTCCAAGGCTCTCGGGGTGTTAATCAGAAAGAAGCATCTGACACCTTTAGAGCCGAGGCCACTGCCAAATCCACTCCCTCCCTCTCATGACCCAGCAAAGTACTGTGCGTACCACCAACAGCACGGTCATGACACCGACCGTTGCTACAGATTGCGTCATGAGATCCAAGATCTTATCGACAAGCAGGTGATCGCGCCTCCCGAAAAACCCAACGTCACAACAAATCCTCTCCCACCACACAACCAAGCCCCTCCTCCCAAAAGAGTCAACCTCATCCAAACTGGGGTCGTGTCCTACGATCCTAGTATCTATATTACTCCCTCTCACCTACCCAAGCCGGAGGTGATCCTTCCTGATTGCACTGACTTGTGCATGTTGGACACCTTCACAACCCAATCTAAGCCAGTGGTGGTGACCACCGAAGATGGAACGGGGCAGGTTTCAGAGGAGAGCAGAATTGTTGAGTCTGGGATGGAACAGCCTGGGAATTGCTGGAGGAGCCTATGATCCAAGCGAGTACATCTTATCAGTGGGCCAGTCTAAGCTGAGTGTGGGGCTGCCAGAAAAAGCTGAGCTGTGCATGATTCGGGGGGACAGACTTGAACAAGGGGCAGATGATCTGACAACAGTGGAAGAGGACTTTGCCAACTTCCAGTTCTTCAACGACCAAGAATCAGGGATGCTGCAATCAACTGGTTCGACTATGAGGAGTCGGCAGAAGTTGGGTGGTTAGATGATCAGCCAGACGTGCAGAATTTCAATCAGAACAGGGCCCGGCAGGGGCGAGAGTATCATGATGGCCGGAAGGGCCGAGGGTCAGAATCCACCGCCGGAGAGCGCCGGCGTTAAGAATTTCGCTCAGAATTTGGGGATTGCAAATACAGGGAATATTGAACAACCAGCTGTACTGACGCAGTTGGAACAACAAAGTTTGACGATTCCGAGAGAATTAGAAAGCTAAAGGCCCATGTGGGGGTCGAAAGTGCTGTGTGCACAGGAACAGAAAAGCTGTGGGCATAAAGACTGAAGGTGCTGCGAGCACGATTATACCGGAGCCGGACAGATGTCTGTCGGCTGCCGACGGAATGTGGTGGGAAGACGATGACTTATGTCTTGCCCACACAGACGATGGGCAGGTGCTCAACCAGATGATACCTGGTATATTGACGAGATCGCTCATATGACCAGGAGTGGGCGGTATTTCAAGCCCCACACCTTGACCAACCTGAGGCATCTGGAAAGATAAAGAGCTGAGAAACAGAGAGAGAAACAGATAAAGAAGAAGCTGTGCTCAAACAATTGAAGAAGATACAAGCAGACATCTCCATCTGGGGACTGCTTATGGCATCAAGGGTGCACAGACAGGCCGTCCTATCTGCCATGGACAAGGCCAAACTCTCATAGACACTACACCAGAGCAGCTGGTTGGGCTGGTTTTTCCGGGAGGAGGTTCCCCGGCATTAACCTTTTCAGACAAGGAATTGCCGCCTGAGGGCAACCATAACAAACCTCTCTACGTCTCCGTGGAGTGTAGAGATAAATGGATACCGGTGGTACTTGTTGATACCGGGTCCGCCATCAATGTCTGCCCAGTCAGAACAGCATATGCAGTTGGGTTGAAGCCCGCGGACTTCACACCAACAACTCAGGTGATCAAAGCTTACGATAATACGAGTAGGGAAGTGATGGGGATTGTCAAGATTCAAACCAAGGTTGGTCCAGGACAACACGACATCGAATTTCATGTCTTGGACGTTCCCGCAACCTTCAACTTACTCTTGGGGCGGCCGTGGCTGCACCAAGTAAAGGCAGTCTCTTCCACTCTACATCAGATGGTGAAATACCCCTATGGAAAGGGAGTAGCCACTGTATTCGGGAACTCATCAATCCATCCCCCTCCGGAGGTATCTACGCCGGTCCTGAAATTGAGCATGGCACAGAAGATGTCTTCTTATCAGGATTCACTTTGGCTGAGGCCCGGGTAGTACAGAATATTATGGCTGTGAATGAAGGTGTGTACGTTAGTGCTCAATCCGTCTACCTCATGAACAAGCTACAACATATTCCCGGGATGGGATTAGGAAGGAGCGGCAGGAAAGGAGTCGCAGCATTGGCCGAAGTGCCACACAACCGCATACCTTTGGACTGGGTTATCTGCCCACCAAAGAGACTGGGTGAGGAAAGGAAAGGAAATGGCCGGCAGAGCCAGAGCGAAGCAGGCTGGGAAGCCTTTTGACCTAATACACAGGCCCATTCAGGGTACCCTGAACGGACGCTTCGTCCGGGAGGGGGAGATTTTCCATTTTGCGGCTTCCCAGAGCCGTGGATAAACGCGGAGAAGAAGCGCGTCCAGGCTTCGAATCTTCTTTGATGCAACTATCCGGGGATGACGTTGCCACAGAGCAGACAGACCCAACAACTGAGGTTGAGCAGAATAAAGCAGGGGATCCTGAGGGCACAGAATTTGAAATGGGGGTAGCACTGGCATGTCTCCTCTCTGATCCTCCGATCGACCAAGAGTGCTTGGGGGATAACTTCGTGGTTTCCATGATTGGGGATGAAACGGCTGTGAGCCGACCAGCAGCTATCTTGGATGCATCAATCGCACCCTCTCTCACTTGGCAATACGAGGAGGGATTTTTGCCCAGCAGCACCGGAGGGATTTTTGCATGCATTGTCCCTCACATGTTGTTATATGCTTGCCTATCCTTTAGTGTTGTCACATGCCTTGCATGTTTGCATGCTTGTTCGCATGCTCATGTTGCATTAGCTTGTATGCATGATTAGGTTGCATAGCATTGAGCATGCATCCCTTGCCTCTTGATTAACCATGATAGAGGTTGGGGTCCCTTATGTGTTTTGTGCATTTCATTTGACATTAAAGTGCACACTTGGCTCCTTTGGCCATCATGCGTTGAAATGCGTGATTGGTGGCCCGAGGGTCGAGAACCATGCTCGTTTGAGTCTTAAATATGATAAGGAGGGTGGTTGTGCAAACATTATCTTGTAAATGCATTGCCATGCTCTGTTTGTCCTCTGCTGCAGCAACACAGCATTCTACAGGAAGAGATGGTCGACCGACCATCTTCAGTGCCGGTCAGCTAAAAATTGTTGGCCGAGATCCTTACATATGGCCGATGACCACTATAACTTGGCCAATGACCCATCTCTTGGCCGATGGACTCTCACCATGTCCCAAGGTAGTTCAGAAGTGTCACAGAAGTTGGCACAGTTTTCAGAGGTGCAGAGCAGTGCAAACAGAGGTAACATGAAGCATGGCGATGGATTTCCGAGCGAAGCCATCCGAGCATGCAATTGTCCCTCTTCCCGAGGCCTTTTTACTGCTTTTTTAGTTTAATTAATTTTTTTAATTAGTTAAGTGTTGTGTAATTAATTAATTAGCTTGTTAGTTAGTTAATTAGTTAATTTGTATTATTCTTTCGGTCCCTCCATCGAGAGGGCACAATTGTGTAATAAGCGTGCGTGTGTGCGATGCATGTCTTCCAACCCCACGTCTTTCTCCCTTTTACTTACCTGCTTTCAATGGTTAGTTTTAGGTCATGTTTCAATTAGCATCCTTATGCTTGCATGTTTGCATCATTCATCTGTATTGCATGCACCGGGCTCGGCGCATCATACTAAACGCATAGTATTTCAATTCCAACTTGAATACGTGTATTGAGTTGTCACATTTCACATGCCATGCTTAGATAGCCGAGCCTATTCTAGTTGCATTTTCCATGTGTTGCATTAGCCATCTTAACATGAACTAGGATCATGCTTTTGATTACTAACTAGCTATTGTTTTGGCTCGGAGTACTAGGTAAGCGTTTACGCTTTAGCATAACGCATGTGTGTAAGTGTTGCCATGATAGCATGATTGCCATGAGGCTATTTGCTTATGTGATATAACTGCCTGATGCCCGTGGGTGAAGGTTGGATTATTTGAATTGGAACAATTCATCGAAATGCGAGTTTTAAGCCCACTTAAAGTGGCAAAAATCATGTTTTCTAAGCCACTCGAGGGTGGCAAATCCACGTCTAAGCCTACTTGCGAGTAGCGCCTTCAAACCATTTTTAAATAAACAAACATGAGATATTTTGTTCCAACTTAGGCGATCTAGTCTATACTTGTGTGTTTGTGCGCATCACATAGTAATTCTAGCTAATAAACCGGAGTAAGAACACATATGTTTTCAAAACAAGATATCATGTTTAGTAGTGGCCGATCTTCGGATCGGGCGAGCGGGGGTGCTCATAGATGACCTTCCCCAATCGTAACCAAGTTCCCGAGCCGAGGTCACTTTGGTGATGACGGACACATGGCCTTAGGTAATGAGTCAGGGTTTCCTAAATTCCCCAAAATAAAATATTTATGTGGCAACTCTGTATCTGGCAAAGCAGTCCATGTTTGACACTTCTTTCTTAAAATCAGTTTTCCAAAACGATTTGCCGGGTTTGGACTCTTTGGTGATTTATCAATCTTGCATTGCACTTTTCAAGATCAGATTAAGAACCGTGACGTAATGAGTCCGAACTGTGGAAGAGCATAGGCCCCCCAGGGCGTGTCTACACACACGTACGCTTATTTCAAAATTCGCCTTCTCGACGGAGAGTCCGAATGAATAATACAAATCAACTAATTAATTAACTATCCTAGCTAATTAATTATTACAAAACTCTTAACTAATTAAGCAAATTAATTAAGTTACAAAATAGTTAAAGCGGCCTCGAGAAGAGGGGCATATGCATGCTCGTCGACTTCGCTCGGAAATCCGTTGCCATGCCTCATGTTGCCTCTGTTTGCACTGTTTTGCACCTCTGAAAACTGTGCCAACTTCTGTGACACTTCTGAACCCCTTGTGGGCATGCTGAGAGGCCATCGGCCAAAATATAGGGCCACCGGCCAAGGTAACTGGTCATCGACCAAAATGAGGATCTTGGCCAAACATTTGTAGCTGACCAGCACTGAAGATGCCGATCAGCCATCCGTTCCTGTTGATTGCTCCTTTTGCTGTAACAGAGACAGAAAGAGCATGGCAATCCCTTTACAAGACAATGTGTGCACACCACCCTCCCTGTCATGTCATGAGCTCAAGGGAGTATGGTTCTCGACCCTCGGACCATCAATCACGCATTTCGATGCATGATGGCCAAAGAGGCCAAGTGTGCAATTCAATATGGAATGAAATGCACAAAACATATAAGGGGCCCCAACCTCTATCATGCTTGATCAAGAGGCAAGGGAAGGCACACTCAATGCAATGCAACCTAAGCATGCAAGCAAGCTAATGCAACATGAGCATGCAAGCAAGCAATATGCAATAGGCATCCAACCTAAACATATGAACATATATAATCATGTCACAACATGCAAAATGAAGCAAGCATGCAACAACATGCAAGACAAGCATGCAATGACATGCAAGGGATGGACTTAAACTAAAAGGACAACTCTCAAACATGTCCAAATTAGTGACCAAAATGCTAAAAATAATGGACAAAAACACATACAAACATGCACATGTAATGGCCTATCACCTAAGCATAAAAGGGCAACTTTCAAGAGCACTTAAAAGGAGACAAATATGGGCATGTGACAAGAATTATAAGCTCTGAAATCATGCATGGAAAGGTGCCAACCAACCAAAATGCAAGCATGGCATGCAAGAAAGCCCAAAGCTTGAAACTAGCCAAGGGACTCAAACCAAGGCTGTGCGAAACATGAAGTAAATGGCAAGATCCAAATAGTCCTAGATCATGTCAAAATGAGCCTAAAACATGCAAGGACCAAAGCCAAAATAAGCTAGAACGAAGGACCAAAAGCATGAGGCATGCAAGGCCACAAAAGGGGTGTCACACTACACCTATCAAAACCAAACATGGCATGATTTAAGCAATAAAAATTAGAGTTATATCATGGCAAAATAACCCCAAAAACATATTGAAATGGCATCTTAGAGGCCTAAACATGGAGGCATGCACAATGGTCCATTCATGAGGCATAAGACATTAACTCTTTAAAACATTAAAGGAGTGATAAATGCAAGCAGTTGAGCATGAAACATGGACTGAAATAACATTACAAATGATGCCAATCATTGAAATGAGCCAAGTAAAGCATGCTAGTGACTTGGACACTCAAAGCTAACAAGCTAGAATATATGGTGGCTATACAAGCATGGCATATATGTCTAATACAACTCAAATCAGAGCTTAAGCATGCTATAACAAGGCTAAAAGTTTCATGGAGTCGAGCCAAAATCATGCGAAAAACATGGCTTAAAGCATAAAGCATGTTAAGGCAAATAAGAGGATTGCAAGGCAAGCATATGAAGCATACATGGTTTGTCCAACCAAGTCAAAACAGTGTTATATCATGGCAAAACAAAGCCTAATACATACTGAAATGAAGCTAAAACAACCCAAGCAAACATGCTTCCAATATAAGCCATTTATACTAGTATACAAGACAACAAGGAGAGGGGATGAACCTCTCCTATTTAAGACCTCAAAACTACCTTTACACCACTGAAAATCCTCTAGATTTCAGTGGTAGAAAGGTCATGCAAAGAAAAGAACAAGGGCCAAAAAGGATGGCCTAAAACAAGGCCTAACAAGGCCTTGGAGGGGGTAAACAACCCCAAACCAAAAAGAGACCTTAAAAAAAGATCTAAAGCATCAGAAATTAGAACTTTTATCAGTTAAGAGCTAAGCTTAAAACAATAAGCAAGAAGGGCTAAAAGCTTAAGCAAGAATAGGGTATCAAAAGCAAGAATGCTCACCCTCGTAGAACCTCTTCAAGAACAAAGCTCCAGCAAGTTTTCTGAGTTCAAACCAACCCAAGAACTTTGAAATCAACATCAAGAGACCTCAGCTCCAAGAGGATGGTGTATTGCTAGGTTTTGTGTGCAATAGTGTGAACAAACACCTTTTAGAGCACAAATAACACACAAATATGTAAGAGAGGGAGATATAGAGATAGATAGATAAAACTTCTCTAACCCTAAATTTCAGAACCTCTGAGAAGGGAGGAGGAGCTCCGTTCTTATAGAAGTCCAATTCCAAGGCTTCTTGAAGAAGCTAAGCAAAGGGTGTAAATCTCTCCATACACCTGTATGAAGGGGGTGAATTGTGCATGCCAGCTGTGACAGCTAGCATAAAATATCGGCATAAAGCAATGAATAGGGTTCGGCCAGAAAACATGGCCGATCGACTAACATAAGTGCCGGCCGACCAAATAAGGTGCCGATCGGGCAACACTTTTGGCCGATGGAAAGAAAACAAGGCCGATGGCCTCAAGCCTTGGCCGATGGGTTGAGGGGATGGCAAACAAGCCACCCTCTTCCCTCAAAAGCAAAAACACAAGTGCTTGGTCCACAACCAAGCACAAAACAGACAAGTTGAGAGATCTTGAGGCAAGGCGCACGACCGAGGCCTCCGGGAACTCAAAATGAACACAAGCATAGATGATCATCGAGTGTTCAAACGACGACATCCAAGTCTTGAGGATAGTCAAAAATGGGGTGTCTACATAAGGTCGGGGCAAGTATCGATCCTTATGAACATCTTCAATGGGCTATTGAGGCTTTGAAGGTCAAAGGGTTGAACAAACAACAAGTGCTTGCAATTGTTGCAAAAACTGTGGATGACACTTTTGTTGCCTAGGTTGGGAGCATTTCAAATCAAGGGGCAAGCCAGGAAAAGGGATGTCATACCAGAAATACCCATTTCAGCTCCAATCCTACACCTGTAAAAGATCATCAAACCTAGTCAACACCTGTCAAGCCCTCTGTCAAGCCTGTCAGGGCTGGTAACGGCACCTTCAGTCCCTTTTACATGACCCAGTCCAAAGCTCTCCAAATCCTCATTGGATAAGG
Organism: Camellia japonica; assembly: GCA_030407325.1. NCBI lineage: Eukaryota > Viridiplantae > Streptophyta > Magnoliopsida > Ericales > Theaceae > Camellia > Camellia japonica. The sequence goes on from JAPPVO010000031.1 coordinate 115,558,440, forward strand.
CCATCTCAAACCCTTTGACCCTCGGCCTCTCCCTGATCCCCTTCCAGCCAAGCATAATGCTACCAAGTACTGTGCCTTCCATCAACAAACTGGCTATGACATTGACAGTTGCTTTTGCCTTCGCCATGAAGTTCAAGATTTGATTGACAATAAAGTCATCATTGCACCAGGTCTTACAAAGTCTATCGGCACTGGATCCATGAACTAGGGGGATAATGTGATGATGTGATTGGGGGATGAACCACCTGCTAATGACGCTCATTTTACTCCAGATGTGGTGGATGGCACCATTGTTTTGAGCAATTTAAAATGCTGTTTATTGTACTTTCTGACTTGGGTTTAGTCAGTTTTGTTGTGTGTTGTATTGAGTCTGTCTTGCTGTATCGAGTTAGTCCTGTTGTGTTAGAGTCAGGTGATTTCGGAGGTGTTACCTCGGACATCACTTTCTTGTTTTGTGTTTGTCTTTTCCACTCTTTCTTTTTCTATTTCTACCATTGAGCCAGAAGTTCTAATGGGATGGCAGTAATTGACCAAAACTGTGCCTTGAAATCATTGCATTAACCTAAGTTTTTCAAAACTTTTCTAACACTATGATGAAAACAAAGAGGGAGGAATTCCATGGGATTTGCAAAAATTTGATCAACTAAGAGAAAAAGAGAGACATGCTAAGCCCTTAATGAATGAGATCATGTTTGTTAATGTAAGTATTGAGAAGGATCCTGGCTTAATCCAAACTGGTTTTGCATTTTCTTCAGCGCGAGTGACTGGTTGCTTTATTAAAAGATTTCAAAAAATGTTTTGTGTGGTCCTACGAAGACATTCGTGGAATCGCTTTCGAGATTGTACAAAATAGAATCACTCTCAGTCTCGAGACTCAACCTCTTTGCTTTCAAACCTTGAACCTTGACTAAGAATGTTCAAATGATCAATCACAATGAAGCTTGTATGGCCAAATAAGAAGCAACCCTTGAACTAGGGGCAAAAAGGTCAAATGTGCTCAAAGATTCAAAAGATGGGCCATCTCGCAAACCAATGGAGATCGGCAAGAAAGCCAAATCCCAGAATCTAAGAGAAGAAAATTTATTACTGAAGGACAATTAAGTTCCTACCCGTGACACTAGGGGCAAATTGAAATCCAATTGGATGGGCTCTTACATCATCAAGACTATTTAGTCAAGAACAACTGCCATTCTCGTGGATTCAGATGGATTAGAGATCCTACGGCTAATCAACATAGACAAGTTAACTTTTCTATTCTTGAGAGGCTCGCTGGGCCAAAAATTCGGAAGGGCGATCCAGGCAAAAATTAGAACAAGAAAAAAAAGAAAAGAACAAAAAAATGAAAAAAATGGAAACAAAGAACAAAGAAAAAAAAAGAGAAAAAAGAAGAGAAAAAGAAGAAAGAAAAATGGAAATAAAAATGAAAAAGCTCGCAAGGTTGAAAACCTGAAAGGGCAGCTTTGGCAAAAGTTAGAGCGTAAAAGGAGAGTATCAACACTCGAGTGCACCTTAACCCGAAACTGCGTACGGCTTGATTCCCATCTTTGGGATACGTAGGCAACTTCGTACTGAAGTTTGGCCCTAATCATTTTAAACCTGCTTGTCTTATCCATGTTGTTTGGCTTATCCTTGTTCAAACTCGGCTATCTTATCGATGTGCAAATTGGCTCGTCTTCTTTCAAATCTGGTTGTCCTATTCCATTACAAGATTCAGCTGCAAGACAAATCAAGTTCAGATCTAAGATTGTGCATCTCGAGAGTAGATTCAGTGTTGGTTGAGCAATGGCCATTTGCAAAAATAGTTTTGAAGATTTTTAGTGAGGTTGACTAGTTTTCTCGAAAATTATTCCATTTTTCCAAAATCGGACCATTTCTCGGACCCAAAAAAGGAAACGTTTCATGCTCACAACCTAACTTCCTTGATTTCAAAGCAGAAAGTCGAATAAGTACACTATCTAACTCTCATGTTGGTCAAAATTGTTTTAGCAGAAAGCCAAAAACAAAAAAAATAGTCAAAATAAAGAACCAGGGGCACAGTTGAGTCAGGTTTTCTATCTTTTCCCTGTTGTCAACATACTTGCCGAAAAGGGCACCATACTCGCCAGAAAGGGCACTATACTTGCCAGAAAAGGCACAACTAAAGTTAGCAGCAGGAAGGCCAAAAACCTTTCATCCTCCAAGCAATGAGGTATCAAGCCAAGTGCGAAGCACGAACTAGAAATGGAGTTGGATATTCGATTCCCTCATTTGGACGATCGCACCCAAATTGGCGTCTGACCCGGAATAGGGACGTAGAAAACGCAATGTGTGAGGCCAATCAATTGTATACTTGGCTGGTGGAGCATGCTGCAACTCACCTCGGTCAAGTTAAGCCAAGGGCATTGCCACTCGATGTCAGTTGCAGATCTGTTGCACATCCAGTCGCACCCTAACCCCTCTGTGGGAAAGCTCACAAGTTATGAGTGAAAGAAGGAGAATCTAGTAGAATACTAGGGGCAAGAGCCCATAACTTCCTGCTTATCCATCAAACCACTCAGGGGAGGGATAAAGAAAATAAGAGAGATTAAAAAATAGAGAGATGTGCACTGAGAGAAAAAGTAAGGAAAGGGCGTTTCAGAGAAAAAGAGAATGAGTGCCAAAGTCATATGAGAATCACAAATGAGAAAGGGTGGGAAACATTACCTGGAGAAGGAGTAGACTCCCCGTGAACTGAGAGGTCTCCCACCGGCAATAAACATCCAAGTGTTATGTTTGTTGTTTTTGTTTGTCTCGATTCTTGTTTTGAGTCATTTTGATTCTAGTGAGTGTCAATAGTTGTGTTGTTTTTACCTTGTTTTTCCTTTGTTGAGTCATTTTGACTATAGTCAGTCGTAGGCTTAATACCCGGTCAAGAACTCATTCTCAATTTAAATTTCAAAAACAAATCGTTTTGTGCTCAGAGTGTTGTGCCATTCTCAACATATGTGCAAAACAGGATTCTTTCTTTCATAAATTGTAGGGTTCAACCCAAGTCAAGTGAGAGCAATAGAACCAGGACCTATCTGAAGCTACATGGGTTTTGGACTGCAAAGCAAAAAAAAAAGAGGGAAATTTTGGAGCATCTTAGTGTGTTTCAACTTCAGCAAATTCTGAGACTGCATTCCAGGTGCACCGTCTAGGTCTCGCCATTTCTCTGGAGTATAAGTGCACCTCGACCCCGAGTTCAAGGCTGCTTCAAGTCAGAATGGCGATCAAAACAACATCCGTTGTTTTTGAATGCAGATATTGCCCCTTGCCAATATGAATAGGATGTATTCCTTTTGAGCATGTTGTAAAATCCTCCAAGAGGTAAATCGGAGGCACCAAAGTACATATTTGATTCTCTTCTATTGCACTTTCATATACACTCATGTTACGCGAATGTCATGCATCATTCTTGATTCATGCATAGAACATGCTTTCATTTTTGCGTAGAATATGCTCTTGATTCATGCATAGAACATGCTTTCATTTTTGCATAGAATATGCTTTTGATTCATGCATAGAATATGCTTTCAATTTTGCATAGAATATGCTCTTGATTCTTGCATAGAACATGCTTTTAATCTTGCATAGAATATGCTCTTCTCTCTTGCATAGAACATGCTTTTAGTTAACATCATGCGTCGGTTGTAAATCTTGCATGGAACATGCGTTGTCCCTGTATTGATTTGTAATCTTGTTCATTTGCTCATTGTGTGCATCTATCACACAATAATCTCACTTCGTACATCTATCGCATAATTTCAATTCAATCGTGCTATCTTGCGCATCGCACTATTTTGTGCATTCTACCATTGTATCGTGCTGTCTTGTGCAACTTGAGTTCGCACTATGTTGTGCACCTTGCATCACACTGTTTTGTGCATTCATACATCTTCACCTTGCATCGCACTATTTTGTGCATTTTAACTTGTATCGCACTTTCTTGTGCATCCACATCGCACTGTCTTGTGCATTTCATCGCACTATTTTGTGCATTGCATAGCACTATCTTGTGCATCGCATTGCACTATCTTGTGCATTACATCGCACTGTCTTGTGCAAACTTGCATCGCACTGTTTTGTGCATTTAACCCATATTTCACCTCATATTGCACTATCTTGTGCATTTCATAGCACTGTCTTGTGCACCTACATCACACTATCTTGTGCATTTTACCCTATATCGCACTGTTTTGTGCATTCACTCTACACAACACCAATTTGTGCATTTACCTACATTACACTGTCTTGTGCATCCATATCGCACTGTCTTGTGCAGTTCATCACACTATTTTGTGCATTCCATAGCACTATCTTGTGCATTTCATCGCATTATCTTGTGGATTGCATAGCAATGTCTTGTGCATTTCACATTATATCGCACTATCTTGTGCATTTCACCTACATTGCACTGTCTTGTGTATTTTACCTTACATCACACTATTTTGTACGTTACATTGCACTGTCTTGTGCATTACATCGCACTGTCTTGTGCATTTCATCACACTATCTTGTGCATTTCATCTTACATCGCACTATCTTGTGCAGTTCATCTTACATCACACCATTTTGTGCATTGCATTTTGTATAGCACTATTTTGTGCATTCATTCACCATCTTACATCGCACTATCTTGTGCAGTTCATCATACCTTCCACTATTTTGTGCATTGCATTTTGTATAGCACTATTTTGTGCATTCATTCACCCTCACTCGCACTGTTTTGTGCACTTTGTATTTTTGTATCACTTGCACTGTCTTGTGCACTCACTAGTCTAGGAGACCTTAAATCCTCTAAAGGTGCAATTCGTTTAGTGTTTGTCGTACCCGAACGACTTCCGATGGTCTGGTATAGCCACCTGCCTGTGTTTGCAGTGATTTCCTAGGAGATCAACTGAGACGATGAAAACTAGAGTTCGAATGACTGAGGCCTAGAACGCAAAGGTTTGGGATTTCCGAGACTAAAGTTTGGTTTAAATACCCAGAGGTGTATCCTCGACTTGAAATCTGCATGGTAGCCCCATAGGTTTAGGTAGCTTGTATGCACCTTAATTCTGGATACTAAACCAACCTAGTCTGTCACCCTGTTAGAGAATAGGGAAAGTTGCGAACATAGCCAGGGAGAAAAGTAGTACTTGTGGTTTGGAAACGTAACTAAGAAGAAGAGGAAGATCCTCAGCAGCATAAGGTGAGTCATCGCCGATTGCCCCTGTAAGGTACTTTCACTTCCTAGCTACTACATCGTATTTTATTATCTATTACTTCTATCGCATTGTTTATAACATCTATCGCAAGCATTTACTACATCATCCAATTTATCATCATGCATCCTTTCCATGTTAAGCTTAGCTTAGCATGTGCCCATACTTTCTACGTTAAAACATAGCTTTGCATGTGCACATGCCTATTCTGTAGGAATTGTGGTCTGAGGTTTTGGTACCATTTCTGTGTTAGACGTGGTCTATTTTGTGCCCATGCCTTTTCTAGAAAAGATGTAGTTCGGTCTACGCCTTATTCACTACATCCATTGCATCCATTACATCGTACTTTGTTTTGTTGCATTCAGCATTTAGGATCATTATCTTTCCTCAGCAGATCATTCCTCACTTATATCGTCCCACCCAATTACTTGTTCTCTTTCTACGAAACACATAGTTTTTCATGTGCTCGCACCCGTTTCACGTTGAAACATGGTTCTTTTATGTGTAAGCATCCATGCTGCGCTGAGGCCAGTATCAAGGATGTAGGCACTTAGCTTGTGTTAGGTGTCATTCGGCTTGTGCCCACTTCTTTTCTGTGGTAAACGTAGTTTGATTTGCATCTCCATCCCTTTATGATATTTTTATGGTTTTGCACTACTTGTGGTTTGATTATTTCGTTACATTAAATATCATTTGTATTGTTTTGTTGCATAGTGTATCATTTGCATCCTACCCTTGAACTACACTGATTTGATTCCTTGTAAAGGGATACTTAGGCAACCCTCAGGTTCAACCAACTGCATCTGCATTTTGTTTGTTTGCCCAAGTCTTACGGCCTTGTCAAAATGGATCGTCTTCCGGCTTTGACATTCACTCGCGTCATTTCATAACTTCGAGCTCTATCAAAGAGGGGCAACTGTAGACACCCCATTTTTTACCACCCTTAAGACTTGGGCGCCACTAAGTGATCACTCGATGATGAAAGTTGTGCTATGCAAATGTTCGATTTCTTTAGCAAGAAGAGCTCTAAATCCCAACTTACACCCCATTTTGGACCAAAAAAAACCCTCTCTTTCAAAATATTTTAAAAAATTTTCTACGAAGTTCCGAGGTTCGCATTTCGTTAAAAACTGCACTTTTCAGTAACCCGAGCAAGGACAAAGTGGAAATAAATGAAAAAGAGGTGAACTTTTTGAAAAAATCTTAAAAAAAATCTTATTTAGAGGTTTGGAGTTGAAGAAAATAGAAGGGGAGGGAAGAAACCTAGTTGCAGAAGAAGTTGGGCATAAACCGTTAAGAGAAAACTGGGCAGCCTCACTAAATCAGGCCTATCATTTTGTACACTTTGACTTTAGTTATAAGGCCACCACCATTAGAAAGTGGACTTCCAGGGCTTCATTTTACACTCAAGAATCTCCAAAAGTCGAGTCCGGATGAGGGAGATATAGCTGTTTGAAGTTAGGTATCAATTTGATTAAGACAAAACTGAGCAACCTTCACTAAAGTAGGCATATCAATTTGCACACTTTGAATTTAGTTGTGAGGCTACCACCATTGGAAATTTGACTTACGGGGCTTCAATTTAGACTCAAGAATGACCTAAAACCGAGTACGGATGAAGGTGATATGCCCATTTGAAGTCAGGCCTGGAGACATGGCGGGTAGGTGGTTGCAGCCACCATTTGTAGTTGGCAAACCATCATTTTTTGCTTGCTGGCCATTAGTGATGGCCGGCCACCCACCACTGCAAGCTTGTCGGCCATCAATGTAAAAACCATATATTTTCCTCCAGTTGGTTGCACACTGCTCCAGCTGTCTTTTTTTAGATATTTTCGACCAAAGCTCATATATTTCTATATATAGAAGACCTCTCTTCTTGCTTTCAAGGTTAGAAAACATTAGGAGTGAAGAAATATTTTGGAAAAAATCCTCTCTCTACAATTCTCTCTCTATCTTGCAACTTGCATCGCCTATGCCCAAACACACCAAACCAAACCTAGAGAGGTTCTTGCTGAGGTGATTTGAGCTTGGATTTGAGCTTTTGAAGCACTTGAGAGTGTGAAATTGGTTGGTTGTGACTTAATGGTTATTCCTCTCCAAGAGGTATACCTTCTCTTGCTTTTGTGCCATCTCTACACCACTTCTTTTCTATATTTTCTTGCTCATTTTGAAGTGTTTTTCAACTGTTTTTATGGGCTGAAGCTTGTGGTTTAAGGCTATTAAAGGTAGAGGGGTTAATCACCCTTCTTTAAACCTTGTTCTCAAAGCCTTTCCACTTGTGTTTTCAATTCTTTCATCAACTTTTTTGAGCTTTTTTCCACTGATTTTCAAAGGTTTTTAGAGGCTAAAAAGTGGTTTTGAAGTCCTAAAAATGGAGGGGTAGCCACCTCTCCTTTGGCTTGTTTACTAGCTTAAATTGTTCCATGTTTTAGCTTTCATTCCAGCACATTTTTGTACTATTTTTGGGCTGTAAAAATTCTGTATTTTTGGGCTGAAACTTAGGTTTTAAGGCCATTGAAGGTTGAGGGGTGGTTCACTCTTCTTTGCACATTGTTTTGGAGGCCTTTACCCTTGTGTTTCCCAGCCTTTTACGATTTATTTTTGAGCCTTTAAATACTGATTTTTAGAGTTATTTTAGCAGCTAAAATCATGTTTTGAAGTCAAAAAATGGAAGGGGTAGCTTGCCCTCCTTATGTTTTATTTACTAGCCCAGCATGCTCTATATGTTAGCCTATTTTTCTAGCTATTGTTAGCTCAATTCCAACATGTTTTAGGACTATTTCAGACCTGTTTTACGATTGCTCTTATCTGATAGTTGCATTTGAGCGTTGTTTTGCATGCTTCTAGTGTAAGTGTCCTCACAAGCTTGGTGTTTTAGGCGTTTTGACACCACTTGCTTGAGTTGATAGCATTTATTTATGCTTTTCTCACTTAATTTCAGCACTAATCATCTCTTCAACCTCCCTCCTTTCTTGGCTTTCCATTTTGCTTTGAAACTGGTTTCAAGTCATTTGTTTGCCTAAGTGTGAAATTAAGGTTTCATACTTAATGGTTTAATCCGTTGGGGGTTCATCACCAACGGTATGATGCTTCTTTCATACCGTAGACACCCCATTTTTGACCGCCCTTAAGACTTGAGGGCCTCAGGTTGATTGTTCGAGGATGAAGGCAGGATGAAAGTTGTGTTGTACAAAGGTTCGATTTCTTTGGCAAGAGGAGCTTCAAATCCCAACCTCACACCCCATTTTTGGACCAAAAACTATTTTGCAAAAAGGTTTTAGACCTTAAAACCCTCTCTCTCAAAATATTTTTGAAAAAGTTCCTACGATGTTCTGAGGCTCGCATTTCATTAAATGTTGCACTTTTCGGTAAACCAAGCAAGACAAAATGGAAATAAATGAAAGAGAGGTGAAATCTTTGAAAAATATTTCAAAACACCTTACTTAGGGGTTTGGAGTTGAAGAAAAGAGGAGAGGAGGGAAGAAAACTAGCTAAGGAGAAGTTAGGCATAAATCCAGTTAGGACTGAAACTGAGCAGTCTTCATTAAAGGAGGAATATCTTTTTACAAACTTGGAATTTTGATGTGAGGCTCCCACCATTGGAAATAATACTTCTGGGGCTTCAATTTAGACTCAAGAATGACCTGCAAAGGAGTCCAGATGAAGGAGATATGCCTATTTGAAGTCGGGGCCAGAAACTAGTGTTTGCTTGTCGGCCATGTGTCGGCTAGAGGTGCATTTTGTCGACCACCAGTGATGGACGACATCCACCAGTGATGGCTGTCGGCTACCAATGATGGCCGGTTGGCCACTGGTGCAAAAAAAGCTCAGATTTTGTTGATATTTTCCTCCAGCTGTCTTTCAAAAGCTCCAGCTGTTTGTTCTTTGATATTTTCAACCTAGGCTCTTGTATTTCTAGATATAAAGGCCATTCTCTATTGTTTTCAAGGTTGGAAAATATTTTGGGAGCTTCTCTCTCTACAATTCTCTCTCTCTAGATTTCTCTCTCTTGAATTTTTGTGCATACAAGTAGAGATTTACTTCTAGTTTGCATACCAATCCTTAATCAAACTTGACCACCTTCAGGCTGAGGTCGCTTGTGGCCTTCTTTGAGCTCTAGAAAGTGGTTTTAGCTTGGACTTGTGCTTAGAATTGCTCTTTGCTTCGAAGGTAAAACACTTACCTTATTTAAGCTTGTTTTGCATACTTATTTTCCCATCTTCTTCTACTATTTTTGGCCTAGTTTTCAACTGTAAAAACCTCTTTTTTTATGACCTAAACATGGTGGTTTGAGGCTATTTTTAGTTAAGGGGTGGCTCACCCTTCTTGTTCTTTGTTTGTTAAACTTTTTGTCATATTATTCATCACTTTCAAAACAACTTTTTGGTCCTTTTGACCAGTAAATCTTAGAGGTTTTTCAGTGGTGGGAAAACATGTTTTGAAGTCCAAATTGGAGGGCTTAGCCTCCCCTCCTTATGTCTTGTTTGCATGCCTGGTTAGCTTACCATGTTAGCATGTTTTTTTTAGCTTAACTTAGCTTAAGTCCAACATGTTTTAGCCTCTGAAATAACCTGTTTTAGCCTCTGAAATAACCTATTTTAGCTCTGTTTTGGGCTGATTAGTTTGTTTGAGTCTTGTTTTGCATAATTGTAGTGCAGCCCCATGCATTAGCTTAATGTTTTGGCTTTTTATGTCTTGAGTCCAGCATGATTTCCAACTGATTTTGGGCTATAAAAGCTCTGTGTTTTGAGGCTGAAGCTTGGGTCCTAAGGCCATTAAAGGTTGAGGGTTGATAGCCCTTCTTTGTACCTTGTTTTAGAGGCCTTTGCCCTTGTATTTCCCACTATTTTGCTATCTTTTTCCAAGCTTTTAAACACTATTTTTCAGAGCTATTCCAGTGGATTAAAACATGTTTTGAAGTCCAAAAATGGAGGGGTTTACCTCCCTTCCTTGTGTCTTGCTTACTAGTCTAACATGCTTCATGTTTTAGCCTACAATTCTAGCTTGTGTTAGTTTAATTTCAGATTGTTTTAAGCTGTATTTTGGATTGTTTTACCTCTGTTTTGGGCTGGTTGTTGCTTTTGAGCCTTGTATGGCATAGTTGTAGTGTTAATTCCTTCACTAGCTTAGTGTTTCTAGGCTTGAGCATTATTTGTGTGTCTGGTTGTATGTCTAATGCTTTTTCATGCCTAATTCTAGCACTAACATCTTGCAACCTCCCTCTTTGCTTCACTTTTTCATGTTGTGGGTGTTTCCTTAGGGTTGTTTAAGCATGAGGTTGAGGCTCATGCTTAATGGCTTAATCCTCTTTTGAGAGTTCATTACCAACGGCATGAAGCTTCCCTCATGCCTTGAACTACCCCTTGGTTGACACTTCCTTCGCTTTAGAAGACACTCACCAATGGACTTAATCGATTAAAGAATAAATCGGTAACGTAAAATGAGTAAACAAAATGAACAAGTAAAAGAGGCAAGATAAAGAATCTTTCGTGTTGCATTGCATGTGTTCGAATCGGACTTTAATTCAAACACAAGGAAAGTGGGACATTTAATACTCAAAGTGATGAAATGTGCCACTTTCCTTGGTCATCATCACCTTCGATCATGCATGATAGGGTGGTGGTCTTTTGAGTCTTGTTTTGCACTCATTAAGTTTGTATAAGCTTGGTTTCTTATCAATCATGCATGGAAAATGCTTGGTTGATGATTTGAGAGCCAAGAGTTACACTCCTTCGAACTTATGTGATGATAAGGAATGTAACAGTACAAACACTCCTTGAGAATACACTGTTTTGCCTCTATTTGCTCTCTATTGCAGGAAAAGGGAAGCTTTGGACAAGGGTGGCCGACCGATCACCAGCAATGGCCGAAGGCAACTAGCAGTAGCCGACTGGCCATCAATGAAGAATTTGCACAGCATGTTCTTGATGTGGATCAGAGGTGTTCTAGAAGTTGGTAACTTCTTTGGTGTTCAAATGTGTGCAAACAGAGGCATTCAATGGCAAGGCGGTAGCTTTGTCGGTTGGAGACCCACCGAGCATGCATGCATCCCTTACCTCTTGAGGCCATTTAATTACCTTGCTTAGTTAATTAGTGGTAGCTAATTGATTAGTTTAATTGCTTTGTACTTAATTAGCTTAGTGTTTAGCTAATTAATTTGATTTGTAATATTGAATTAGCTTAGAATAAGTTAGTTAATTCGTTTCAATTATGTTGTAATAGTTAGCTTTATTAGCGTAGCTAGTTAGTTAGCTTATTCATTTAGACCCTCCTTCGTGAGGGCGTAATGTTGTAATAAGTGTGCATGTGTGTGTGTATGTATTCCAACACCACGTCTTTCTCCCTTTTATTTAATCGTTTTCGATGGTTAGATTAGGGACATTTTCAATTAGCATACCTTATGCTCGCATGCTTGCATCCATTCATTTGTCTTGCATGCACCATGCCTCGGCGCATCATTCAAACTACATTGTACTTTCAATACTTCTTTGAATACGTGTTTAATCGCATGCTATCAAAGTGTTGCAAATAGCATGATTAAGTAGTCGAGCCTATTTAATTACATATTTCATGTGTTGCGTTAGTCATTTAACATAGTTAGGATCATGCATTTTTCTAACTAGTTTTTGTTTTAGCTTGGAGTACGTGGTGAGTTTTATGCTTTAGCATACTTGCATGAGTGTGATTGCCATATTGCCATGTTTCGCATGCTTGCCATGAGGCTATGTGCTTAAATGCTTAACTGCATGAATGCCTGTGGTTGAATGCGTGTTGTTTGAATTGGAACGATTCAACGAATGTGAATTTTAAGCCCACTTTGTTGTGGCAAATCATGTTTTAAGCCCGCTATGTTCGGTGGCAAATCCGCATTTTAAGCCCACTTGAGGTGGCAAATTCAAACCATTTTCACGAACAAACTTGAGTTGAATTGTTCCAAGTCTTGCGACTAGTCTATACTTGCATGTGTGCGTCACATAGTAAAGTTGGCTAATAACCGGAATAAGAACGCATAATGTTTATAAAAAAGCATATCATGATTAGTAGAGGCCGATCTTTGATCGGGCGAACGGGGGTGCTCATTTCAGGACCTCCCCTTTCGTACCCAAGTTCCCGAGTCGAGGCAACTTTGGTGATGACAGACACGTGGTCTTTGGCCCGAGTCAGGGTTTCCTAAATTTCTCCAAAATAAAATATTTAGGTGGCGACTCTGTATCTGGCAAAGCAATCTAGTTTTGGCATTATTTGATTTAAAATCGATTTTCTAAAAAGGTTTTCCGGATTTGGACTCTTTTTGGTGATTATCAGTTTCACATTGCACTCTCTGAGATTAGATTCAGAACCGCGACAGTCTGAACTATGAGGCCTTCTTTTCAAACCCTTCCCAAAAGGCGGGGCATGAGAAAAAGGCAGGTCCACACATACCCAAAGCAACTTGTGTTTTGAGCCTTCTTTCCATTAGAGGACTTGAATTCACCTTTTGGACTTAATCGGATTACGGAAAGGTTGGTAAGTTAGAATGAGTAACTAAAACTTGGGACTAAAAGATGAGCAAGATAATAACTCGGTGTGCTCAATCGGCTGTTAATTAAATACATGGAACTTAAGCCATTTCAAACTTGTTAGTGACGAAATGATCCAAGTCTCCAAGGTCAACTTCTTCCCTTGATCTTTCATGAAAATGAGGAGGTTTGTGTCTCTTTTTGCATTTATTGAACTTGCACATCTTGAATCACAAGCCATCATGTAATGAAATTGCTTGAGTTGGTGCTTTATGGCTTAAGTTTACATTTCCTTGGATTTGTTCATGAAAATGAGGGGTGAGTTGTGCAAACAATCTGTGAGAATACTCTCTTTTTGCTCTGTTTGTACTCTGTTGCAGCAAGATGAACCAGTGCATCAGTGGCTGGCAAACCATTGTCCATGGCCGGTAGGTGGCCGGCAAGGCACCATTGATGGCTGGCAGGCCACTTTCATGGCCGGCAGTCTTCACCAGTGGCCGGCTGGCCACCAATGCAAACCTTAGCAGAATGTTGGTAAGGTGGAATAAAATTGTTCTTAAAGTGTTCAATTGTGCAAACAGAGGCTTTCAAGAGCAAAGCGAAGATCTTTTCAGGTGGAAACCGAGCATGTGCATGCATATCTTTCATTTCCTGAGGCGAAGCAGCAAATTAGCTTAGTTTAATTACTTCGTTAAATTATTAGTTGCAATTGTTTTGATTTAATTAGTTTTAGCTAGTTATTCAAGTGTTGTAATAATTAGTTAATTAGTTTAGCTAGTTATTCATTTTGATTTGTAATAATTAGCTTAATTAGCCTAGGTTAATTAGCTTAGCTTAGTTATTCATTCAGACTCTTCTTCGTGAGAGCGTAATGTAATAATGTGTATGTCTTCCAACCGAACGTCTTTCTCCTTTTTTACTTAACTGCTTTCGATGGTTAGTTTAGGAGCATCATGTTTCAATTAGCATACCTTATGCTTGCATCCATTTACCTTGTATTGCATGCATTGAGGCTCGGCGCATCATCCGAACTGCATTGTCATTTTAATAATTCTTTGAACGCATGCTATTTAAATTGATCAAATATGCCACATCAGTAGCCGAGCCTATTAGTTGCATATTGCATGTGTTGCATTAGTCATTTGGCATAGTTAGGAATCATGCATATTTTTCTAAATCATATCTTCTTGGCTTGGAGTACTAGGTGTGTTTTTAGTGCTTTAGCGTACTTGGATGAGTGTGAGTGATTGTCATGACTAGGATGCTTGCCATAAGGCTAAATGCTTACTTGATTAACTGCTTGAATGCCTGTGGATGAAGGCTTGTTGCTTGAATTAGAATGATTCAGTGAATGTATGTTTAAGCCCACTATGTCTAGTGGCAAATTCGTAAACTTCAAGCCCACTTGAGATGGCAAATTCGAACCCCTTTCAAAAAAACAAACATGAAATTGAGTTGTTCAAATTCGGGTAAACTATTATATACTTGCTTGTGCGCATCACATAGTAATGCTAGCCTAATAACCGGAACAAGAACGTATAATGTTGATAAAAATCGTATCATGATTAGTAGAGGCCGATCTTCGATCGGGCGAACGGGAGTGCTCAATTCATGATCTTCCCCTCTCGTACCTAAGTTCCCGAGCTGAGGCAACTTTGGTGATGATGGACACGTGGCCTTTGGCACGAGTCATGGGTTTCCTAAATTTTCCCAAAATAAAATATTTAGGTAGCGACTCTGTATATGGCAAAGCAGTCCAATTTTGGCATTTTTGATTCAAAATTAATTTTCCAAATGATTTTCTAGATTTGGACTCTTTGGTGTTTATCAATTTCACATTACACTTGTGAGATTAGATTCAGAACCGCAGGAGTACGAATTGCAGGGCTTCTTTCAAACCTTCCGAAAGGGGCACGAAAAAGGCGAGCTACACTACCCCACCGAACCTCGATCCACCTCCGCTAGTTAAAAATCTCCAGGCTTCGGATCCCCAAGAGGTGTTAGCTCAAGCTCAAGATTTTAGGCCTCTGCCACAGTCCCACAGGGGAACTCTCCATGACTTTGATCCCGCCATGATAAAAGTCTCCCAGCTTGAAAAAATGCTTAAAAAGTCTCAAGGCTTTAACTCAATCCCAGACATCGAGGACAGTTACACTGAGGCTTCTGTAAGGTTGCCAGAGAACTTTAAGATGCCGTATATCCACAGATTCGATGGAAGTAGGGATTCAATTGTCCACATCTGTCTCTTCTTAGATGTCTTGAAACCAATGGGCTTGACACGGGCTCAGAAACTGTTATCGTTCCGAAGGACTCTAACGGAAGCGGCAGCCACCTGGTATGCCAAACTAGTGGACTCAACCAAGCAGAATTGGGAAGAATTAGCTGAGGGATTTGTTGATCAGTATTCTTACAACACTAAGATAAAGGTGACAATTAGCGAGCCAGAGGCAACGTCTTAGAATCCTAAAGAACCCATCATAGACTTTGTTGCGAGATGGAGGGCGAAGGCCGCACGAATGACCAACAGGCGCCTGGAGAAGGAGAAAGTTTGAATGGTAGTGCAGAATCTTGAGCCCAATACGTTGTAGAAGATGATAGTTGTCCCGCTACTCACCTTTGAAGACTTGTATGAATTGGGAGTTTAGATTGAAAGCGCATTTAACAAAGGGACTGTTCCTAGAACGAGCGAACCAATGAGGAGGGTGTTTTCTAGGAGTACCAATACTAGCAGTAGCACTATTCCCAAACCCACTGAAATCAATACCGTCGCCACTAACACTAAAATAACTTATCCCTTTGCTAATACCAACCTATAAACAATCGGCCCAACCCAAGCTCAAGGAAGAATCTTCACCCCCTTCCATATGAGCCTAACGCACACACTAAAAGTCCTGACAGAAAGAGGATATCTCAAACCTCTTGATCATCAACTCCTTCCTGACCCACTCCCTACTAGACATAACCCCACCAAATACTGTGCGTACCATCAACAACACGGTCATGACACCGATCGTTGCTACCGCCTTCGTTATGAGGTTAAAAATCTCATCAACAACTAGATGATAGATCTACCTCAAGAACCTAATGTTACCACCAACTCACTTCCCACCCATGACCAAGTACCTCCACCTCACCTTAACCTCATTCATACATTACCTCCTGCCTTCGATCCTAATATATACATCACTCCATCCCATCTGCCTAGGCCAAAGGTGTTCATTTTTGAAGACACCGATTTGTGCATGATGGATACACCTAATGCGGTTCGGATACACCAAGAGTGCCAAATGGCCGAACCCACTACTGTTGAGATATTGAGAATGATTGAAGACCTTCAAGAAATGGTGGCAGACTTAACATTTGAGGTTTTGATCTCGCCAAAGAATTCTCCAATCTTGGGACAAGCTACAAGTGGAATGGGCCAATCAAAAGCAAACAGGCCTTGCCTAGATATAGCCGTCCGACTCTTCGACAAGGCTGAAGCAAGTAGCAAGAATGAGTCAGGAGTGACTATTGACCATTGTGTACATCTCTGACGAGTTGTCAAAGTTTTAAAGACCAAAGGCCTGAACCAATGATAAGTCCTTGCAATTGTTAAAAGGGTTGTGGATGAAACCTTTGCCACTCAACACCCAATGCTCAAGTGGGGGTTACTATGGTTGAATTCAATTTGAAAAGTAAGGTTGTGGGTACTTTGAATCACAGGTTGGCAAACAAAGGAAGGCCAAACAATGAGGAGAGATGTTTTACCAGAAACACCCATCTTGATTCCAGTCCCAAGCCCGTGAATACCCAGCCAACACCCGCCAACCCATTTGTCAATGTTTCTAAAACTGATGCTTCCTAGTCCCAAAAACGAACCTCCGCCCATCTCCATATGAGCCCAACCAGTCCCTTGAAGATACTGATTGAGAAAGGGTATCTCAAACTCCCCAATCCTCAACATCTCCCTAACCCTCTCCCACCTAGACATGACCCTATCCAATATTGCATATTCCATCAACAGTACGGTCATCATACTGACCGTTGCTTTCACCTTTGCCACAAAATTCAAGACTTCATTAGCAATAAGGTCATCACCCCACTTGAAAATCCCAAAAGTTGTCAATAACTTTCTCCCTAACTGCAATAGATTGCCACTCCATACCATAAATCCCATCCATGACTTGCCAACAAGCAATCTTAACCCTAGCTAACACGTCATACCCGCCAATGAGCCCAAACCCATTGTGTTCATTCATGAAGCTTACTATTCCGATCTGAGCAAAAGGAACAAAATCTTTGGAGAGGTGGAAAGTTTACTCAATCTTGGTGAGTTCAAGCTTGATGAAGCTGTGGGCTCCCTTAGCAGATGGCAGCAATGGTGGTTGGAATGATGAACCTCAGTCTCAACTAGGGCAATTGTCAAAAGCACTTAGGTCATGGTGTGGAAAAGAAGTTGTTTTGGTCAAAGAGATATGTGGGGACAACCCGGTCAAAGAGATGTGTAGGGACAACCAGGGTAATTGGAGGCTCAATCTTTGGGACCCAATTTAAAAGTTTGAAATCAATCCTACTAGGTGTGGATGTTAGTATTGTTGAATTGAAGGCAGGTTCGACGCTCTCATGGGATACTTGAAGTTTTTTTCGAATTATGCAGATGGACTTGGAGAGTGAAAACCCCTTTTGTCTCAAGGGTACTCATTTGTTTCGACTTGTGTCCTGTAAATGGTTAAGTTGTGTATCTAGTTTAGAGTTTTATTTTCTTTGTCTTTCTTGCGTCGTTGCATCAGTTGAGTCTCTTCCTTTGAGTCGCTCTCGTGTACCCTCAGGTCTTCCTCGTTTTTTTTTTACATAAGAAAGCGGGAGTCAAGTTTTTGATCATTTTATTGTGCCTACAGTAATGCATGTGTGACCTTTTCAAAAATAGAACAAGCTTTAAGTTTATTTTTTGAATCAGATTCCATTAATAAGCTCGAGTGTTGAGAAGATCCCCTCATTGGTTTGAGTGGATTCTGGATTGTTGCTCAAAGTCCTTCATGATTTCAAAAAGTTTAAGTTGTCTCTTTTCCAAACTTGTGGAGATAGATTCAGAATTATGCGTGGTATTCTACACTGTCCTGGGGATTCTCTTCACCGTTAGGCGATCATTTTGGCAAGACAAGACGACTTTCAAACCTCATAATCATAGAATTTCTCTCTCTAGTGTTTTCATTACTTCAAAAAGAAGTGGATAAAAGAAAACAAAAGGATAAAGAAACAAAAAGAAAAAAAAAAGAAAGAAAAAAAAACAGAGAGAGAGAGAGAGAGAGAGAGAGAGAAATGAAGAAATGAAGAAAAGGAAAAAGTCAACCATCAAGCCAGGGGTATCCATTGGAATGAAATCCAATCAACTGTAAAGAAGGGAACTTTTGTCTGAATTTGGGGAAGCCAATGCGAGGAGGTACCACATGACGAGAAAAACCAACTTTGAAAATGGAGTGAAAGAAAGGAAGACGACATGCATAAGAGAATGGAGAACAAAGCTCAAATCAAGGTGAAGCGAGTTCCAGTATTAGGGCATGGATGACTATTGATCAAATTTATCGCAAATGTTGTAAACTATCCTTGAGAGGCTTGCTAGGCCGAAAACCCGAAAGGGCGACCTAGACAAATTTAGAGCATGGAAAATGAGAAATGAAATAAGTAAAGCTCACAAAGTTGAAAACCTGAAGGGGCGACTTTGGCAAAAGTTAGCGCGCAAAAGGAGAGTGTCAATACCCGAGTGAATCTTAGCCATGAACTACGTTGGCCGGATTCCCATTCTTGGGATACATATGTAACTTCATCCTGAAGTTCGGTCTCAACCAATCATCTCAACCATATCGATCTCATTCATCTCGACCCAATAACCGTGCCAAATTCACGCCGTCAACTTCACATTAATCCATGAGCTACACCGACTGTTGTGCATATCATACTTACATTGTGTAAGAAAGAACTAGCTTGAATCAACAAGTGGAGAAATTTTCAATACTTGAACTTATCACTAGAATCTTTAACTTGAGCAAAAAAGGAATCAAAATTGAGTTCTAAAGGGAACATAAGTAATACTAGGGGCACTATGAATGATCAGTCACCTTGAGTCTTTTTTTTGCTTTTGGGTCAGTTGTGAGTTTTGTTGTGTCGTGCCTAGTGTTTGTCTCGGTCTGCGCTCTTCATCAAGTCACCATAGCTTGTCTGTCTCTCAAGATCAACAGAGTGGCATGGTCAAAATTCCATACACGAATGTTTGCTCCAAACTCAAAAACAAGTCCATGTGTGGAATTCATAAACAAACTAAGAGTGCCCATACAAGGGGCATTGCGTTCATGATGAGTGTATGTGAAGAATTCGTCACTACTTTGGAGGGGACTGAAGTAAGTTCTCAACATGCTGGGACAGAAGAGAAGCATGAGTCTAATTGGTTGGTAACCACTCTAGGATATAATGATCCCTATCACGCATGCCTGCATAATATTAAAAAGGTGGCCAATGGTTAGACACTAGGGGCAATTTTCAATACATCTGCTCGGGCCATCCATTGAACAAGGGGCATGAACCCAACCTTTCTTTCAATCCACTCAAAGCCATTTGTCAGGCACTTTCACCTGGGTTAGGGTAGCTCACCCCCATTATGATCCTGATATGATTCAGCTTTCGAAAGTTGTCTCCGACCATTTCAAAACTCTTTTTGGATTGCCATATTGCCTCTGATTAATATATGTGCTTTGGATTTTGCATGCATGCTCATATACTCTGGTTGATTTGAATTGCATGATTGGTTGCTCCTATTCTTGACTTTGTTCTGTACTTGTAATAATAAAGTTTTGTGGACTTTGTTCTGTACTTGTAATAATAAAGTTGTGGCAAGTTGCCCTACACTCGTTCCATAAGGTACATGATGAACTATTTTGTGCACTTGCATCGCACTATTTTGTACATTCACCCGCATCGCACTGTTTTGTGCTCCCCTATAGCACTGTTTTGTGCACCCACATAGCACTATTTTGTGCACCTGCATCTCACTGTCTTCTGCACCCGCATCGCACTGTTTTGTGCACCCCTATAGCACTGTTTTGTGCATTCAGCTGCATCGCGGTGTCTTGTGCACCCACATAGCACTGTTTTGTGCATTCACCTACATTGCACTGTCTTGTACACCCACATAGCACTGTTTTGTGCATTTATATGCATCGCACTGTTTTGTGCATCCACCTACATCGCACTGTCTTGTGCACCCATATAGCACTGTTTTGTGTATTCACCTACATCGCATATCTTGTGTACCCACATAGCATTGTTTTGTGCATTGACCTGCATCGCACTATTTTGTGCACCTGTATTGCACTATTTTGTGCACCTCATCCGCACTGTCTTGTACACTTACTAGGTCTGAGACCTTAAATCCTCTAAAGGTGCAATTCCTTTGGTGTTTGTCGTGCCAGAACGACTTCAGGCAGTCTGGTATAGCCACTTGACTGTGTTTATAGCGAGTTCTTGGGAGACCGACTGAGACTGTGGAAACTAGAGTTCAAGTGGCCGAGGCCTAGAACGCAAAGTTTTGGAATTTCTGAGACTAAAGTTTAGTTTAAATACCCAAGGTGTACCCTTGACTTGAAATCTGTATGCCAGCCCCATAGGTTGAGGTAGCTTGTATGCACCTCAATTCTGGATACTAAACCAACCTAGTCTATCTCCCTATTGGAGAACAGAGAAAGTTACAAACATGGATAGGAAGAAAAGCAGTACCCGTGGTTTTCGCGTGAAGATTATACCTTTATCGAATGTTTGGGGTCTTTGAGATTGTTTTCTCTGTTTGGAAGCGCAGGATGAAGGAAGAAGTCTTAAAACAAAGAAGAAGAGGAAGATCCCCAGCAGCGTGAGGTGCGACCTCGCCAATTACCCTTGTAAGGTGCTTTCTAAGGCACCACTTCATAGCTACTATATCACATCTATTATCTAGTACCTCTATCACATTGCATATAGCATTTGTCGCATACATGTACTACATTATCCATTACATCCATTACATCATACCATTTTATTTCATGCATTCTTTCAATGTTAAGCTTAGTTTGGCATGTGCTCATACCTTTCTGCATTAAAGCATAGCTCTGCATGTATACGCACCTATTTTACAAGAATTGTGGTCTGAGGGTGTCAGCACCTTTTCTGTGTTAGACGTGGTTTGTTTTGTGTCCATGCCTTTTCTAGGTAAAACATAGTTTGGCTTCCATCCCTATCCATTTTATCCATTGCATCCATTGCATCGTACTCTATCTTGTTCCATTCATGCTTTTTGAGTAAACACGTTTGGGATCATTATCATCCCATTTCATTGTTATTTCCCAGTAGATCATTACCCAACAGATCATTCCTCCCCTATATCGTACCACTTAATCACTTGTACTCTTTCTACGAAAGGCATAGTTCTGCATGTGCTCGCACCCCTTTCACATTAAAACATTATTCTGTTATGTGTAACCACCCATGTTGCGCTTAGGCCAGTATTGAGGGTGTAGGCACTTAGCCTGTGTTAGGCGTCATTTGGCCCGTGCCCACTTTTTTTTCTATATAAAACATAGTTTGATTTGCATCGCCATTCCTTTATGATATTTGTGTGGTAGACACTGCTTGTGGTTTTGATTAGTGCATTGCATTGGTTTGTTTGCGTCATGCCTCTGAACTACGCTAGTTTGATTCTTTGCAAAGGGATACCTAGGCAACTTTCAAGTTCAACCAACCACATCTGCATTTTGTTTGTCTGCCCAAGTCTTACGACCTTGTCAAAAGGGTCATCTTTAGGCTTTGACATTCATTCACGTCATGAAATGACTTTGAGCTTTGCGAAAGAAGTGCAACTGAAAACACCCCATTTTGACCGCCCTTAAGACTTGGGCACCTCACTCTAAACACTTGATGATGAAACGTTACGATGTGCAATCTTTCAAATCTTCAGCAAAAGATTTCAGTTTCAAGCTTTAAAACCTAAACCTTGCACCCCCTTTGGACCAAAACCTTATTTTTTCTAGCCTGGCTCCACAGAGAATAGTTGGCCAAACAGATGGCCGGCAGGCCATTTTCATTGGGCCGACAGTACACCCTCATGGCCGGCCGGCCGACCATGTTTAGCGAAATAGATATTTTGACAGTTGCCACCTGCTCCTATGCACATGCTTTGGGTCAGCTATCCATTTTGCAGATATTTTCAATGTGAGAAGTTTTTCTATAAATACAACACCCCCGCTCATGGTTTAGGGTTAGAAAAAATTACCAAGAGCCTATAGCTTGCACAACCATCTTCTCTACTGTAGACACCCCATTTTTGACCGCCCTTAAGACTTGGGCGCCACTGATTGTTTACTTGGTGATGAAAGTTGTGCAGTGCAATGCAAAGGTTCAATTTCTTCAGCAAGGGGAGCTTCAAATCCCAACCTCACACCCCTTTTTGGACCAAAGCCTTTTGACGAAAATGTTTTTTTAGACCTTAAAATCCTCTCTTTCAAAATATTTTTCAAAAATGATTCTACGATGTTCTGAGGCTCATATTTCGTTAAATGTTGCGCTTTCGTTAAACTGGGCAAGGACAAAGTGGAAATAAATGGAAGAGAGGTGAACTCTTTGAAAAAAAATCTTTCAAAACACCTTATTTAGGGGTTTGGGGTTGAAGAAAATGGGAGAGGAGAGAAGAAAGCTAGTTGAGGAGAAGTTCGACATGAATCCGGGTAGGATCGAAATTGAGCAGTCTTCACTAAAAGAAGCATATCTTCTTGCACACTTGGAAGTTTGATGTGAGCCTACCACCATTGGAAAGAAGACTTCTAGGGCTTCAATTTAGGCTCAATAATGACCTGCAAAGGAGTCCAGATGAAGGAGATATGTCTATTTGAAGTTGGGCCAAAAAAGCAGACTTTTCTGGCCAACCATAGGTGGAGGTTGCTGGCCATGGATGGGCTTTTCTAGCCATGTGCCGGCCATGAATGGCCTTTTCCGGCCACCTGCCATCCAAGAGTGATCCTTGCTGGCCAAGAATGGACATGTGCCGGCCATGAATGATCCCTTGCCGGCCATTGGTACAAAAAGTCAAATTTTTGCAGATATTTGTCTTCTAGCTATCTAGTTTGGGATATTTTCAACCTAAAGCCTCATTTTTCTATATATGGAGAGCCTTCTCTATTGTTTTGAGGGTTAGAACATTTTAGGAGTGAAATATTTTGGGAGTCTCTCTCTCTCTCTCTACAATTCTCTCTCTCTACATTCCTCTCTCTCTTGAACTTTTGTGCTTATAAGCTTGTTTAAATCAAACTTTAACCTATCAATAACCAAAGTGGTTCATCTTTGGGCTGAAGTTTCTTGAAGCTATCTTGGAACTCCTTAAGTGGGTTTTGGCTTGGATTGTGGCCTAGGATCACTCTTCCCTTCAAGAGGTATAACTTTTACCCTTTAAGCTTGCTTTTCATACTTGTTTTTGCTATCTTTTTGTACTGTTTTTGAGGTGGTTTTCAACTGAAAAAACCTCTGTTTTTATGACCTAAAAATGGTGGTTTGAGGCTATTTCGAGTTAAGGGGTTGTCCACCCTTCTTGCTCCTTTGCTTGTTAAAGCTTTTGTACCATTTTTCACACTTTCAAACCAAACCAACTTTTTTGGCCCTTTTTACCACTGATTTTCAGAGATTTTCCGAGACTAAAAATGTTGTTCAGAAGCTCAATGTATTGGCTTGTTGTCTTAGCTTCTTTTGTCTTCATTCCAGCATGTTTTTCAACTAATTTTGGGCTATAAAAACTCTTTCTTTTTAGGCTAAAGCTTAGGTCCTAAGGCCATTAAAGGTTGAGGGGTTGATAGCCCTTCTTTGTACCTTGTTTTAGAGGCCTTTGCCCTTGTGTTTCCCACACTTGCATCATCTTTTTCAGAGCTATTTTAGTGGCTAAAAACATGCTTTGAAGTCCAAAATTGGAGGGGTTAGCCTCCCCTCCTTGTGTCTTGTTTACTAGTCTAGCATGCTTCATGTTTTAGCCTATTAATCTAGCTTGTTTAAGCTCATGTCCAACATGTTTTTGCCTCTGAAATAACTTATTTTGGCTCTGTTTTGGGCTGGTTTGTTCAGTTGAGGCTTGTTTTGCATAATTGTAGGGTTAATTCCTTCACTAGTTTGGTGTTTTGCATAATTGTAGGGTTAATTCCTTCACTAGTTTGGTGTTTTAGGCCTTTAAACATCATTTCCTTAAGTTAATTGCATGTTATAGTGTCATTTTGCATGTAATCTCAGCATATATAGCTCTGTTATATTCTCATTTGTTTCACTCTTTCAATTGCTTTTGAGAGTTGTTTCAAGTTTGGGATCCTTTAAGCTTGAGATGAGTTCATTGCTTAATGGTTTAATCCTCTTTGAGGGTTCATTATCAACGGCATGAACTCTCTCTTGCCTTACATCATCCCTTGGTTGACACTTCTTTCGCTTTAGAGGACACTCACCTTGGACTTAATCAATTAAAGAATGATTTGGTAATTAAAATGAGTAAATAAAAAATGCTAAGTAAAACTTGAACAAGTTAAGCATTTTGTGTTGCATTGCATGTGTTCAATTGGACGTTATATTGAACACAAGGAAGATTGGAGCATTTCATACTCAAAGGGATGAAATGAGCCAATTTCCTTTGTCTCCACTGCCTTTGATCACACATGATAAGGTAATGGTCTTGAGTCTCATTTTTCCATACAATGAAATTGTACCCCATGGTTCCTTGGCTATCATGCATTGAAAATCTTTGATTGGTGGTTTTGGATCCAAGAGTGCCACTCCTTTGAGATTTTGAGATAATAAGGAGGGGCAGAGTACAGATAAATCCCTGGAAAACCCTCCATTTTCCTCTGTTGCAGTGTGGTAACTCAGAGCACCAGTGGTCGGCAGTGGCTCACTGATGGCCGGCAGTGCCTCATTCTTGGCTGGCAGGGCACATTTTTGGCCGGCAGGGGGCCGGCAGCAACCTCCCATGGCCGGCAGGCCACTGGTGCAATCCTCAGCAAGCTTTTGGTAAGGTGGATTTGAAAATTTGTAGAGTATGTTTAACCCTGCAAACAGAGCCTCTCGGGAGCAAATTGGAAGGCTTTTAGGGGTGAAAACCGAATGCATGCATCCTCCACTTCCCGGAGCAGAGTTGTGGCAATGTAGTTCAATATTTTGTATAATTAAATCAGTGTACATTTGCTTTAATTAGTTGCTAATTAGTTAAAGTGTTGTAATAATTAGTAATTAGTTTGCTAGTTATTCGTTTGATTTGTAATAATTAGTCTAATTAGTTTAATTAGATTAGTTAACTTGGCTTAGCTTAGATTAGCTTCGCTTATTCATTCGGACCCTCCTTCGTGAGGGCACAATGTTGTAATAAGTGTGCGTGTGTGTGTGCATGTCTTCCAACCCCGCGTCTTTCTCCCTTTTACTTAACCGCTTTCGATGGTTAGATTAGGGACATGTTTCAATTAGCACACCTTATGCTTGCATGTTTGTATCTATTCATTTGTCTTGCATGCACCGAGGCTCAGCGCATCATTCAAACTGCATTTTCAATACTATTTTGAATACGTGTTTCAAAGCATGTTATCAAATTGTATCATATGCCATATTAGTAGCCGAGCCTATTAATTGCATTATCGCATGTGTTGCATTAGGCATCTTGCATAGTTAGGAATCATGCATTGTTTCTAATTAGTTTTTCGTTTTGGCTTGGAGTACTCGGTAAGCTTTTACGCTTTAGCATACTTGCATATGTGTGATTGCCATATTGCCAAGTTTCGCATGCTTGCCATGAAGCTATATGCTTAAATGCTTAACTGCATGAATGCCTGTGGATGAAGGCTTTGTTGCTTGAATTGGAACAATTCAACGAATGTGAGTTTTAAGCCCACTTGAGGTGGCAAATCATGTTTTAAAGCCCATCATGTTTGATGGAAAATCCGCGTTTTAGCCCACTTGAGGGTGGCAAATTCAAACCATTTTTTAGAACAAACATGAGTTGAATTATTCCAAGTCTTGCGACTTAGTCTATACTTGATTGTGTGCTCGTCACATAGTAATATTTACTAATAACAGAAACAAGAACACATGATATTTATAAAACAACATATCATTATTAGTAGAGGCTGATCCTTTGATCGGTGAGCGGGGGTGCTCATTTCAGGACCTTCCCCTCTCGTACCTAAGTTTCTGAGCCGAGACAACTTTGGTGATGACAGACACGTGGCCTTTGGCATGAGTCAGGGTTTCCTAAATTTCCCCAAAACAAAATATTTAGGTGGTGACTCTGTAATCTGGCAAAGCAGTCCATTTTTAGCATTATTTGATTTAAAATCAGTTTTCCAAAAGATTTGCCGGACTTTGACTCTTTGGTGATTATCAATTTCACATTGCACTTTGTGACATTAGATTCAGAACCATGACAGGAGTCCAAACTGTAGGACCAATTCGAGCTCTCCGAGAGGAGGGCATGAAAAAGTTGAGCTACATCTACCCTCTTACAATATACATACAATATAGATACACCTTATAAGCTAAAACTTGAAGCTTTTGTTGAGGGTCTTGAACATAATTTCAGCTCCTTGAGAGTGCTTAGTTTGCGGTTTGTGAACTAAGAAGCTTTTCCTCTTTTTTAAGAGGTAAACTTTGGGCTTCTTCACCATCTTTCCTCTCTTTTCTTTGTCTTTACATGTCGATTTTAGAGCAATTTTAAGCTTAAAATGTGATTAAAACTTTGTTAAAAGTGGGTGGGCTAGCCATTTTTCCATTGGTTAGCTCACTAGTTGTATATCCTTTGCTTTCTTTAATTTTTTTCACTTTTTTTGGTTCAATTTCACTACCTTTTTAGCTCTATTTTAGACTTGTTTTGTGTGATATGAGTTGAATATGGGCTTATTAAAGGGTCCTAGTCCTCCCCACTACATGTGCTTTTACTTCCTATGCTTTGAATATCATATTTGTGTTGTTGTAAGTCTGCTCGAATTTGGCATGTTTAGGATATAGCAGCCAATCCGTTGAGTTGATCATTTTTAGATTTCCTTATGTAACTTGGAACCTTGTGGTCATGGGAGGATTAGAGCTTAGGCTTAGCCACCCCACCACAAGTTTACTTATCTAGTGTAAAAAACAGAGTTGTTAACAACTTTGACAAGTTGTGTGTTTAAGCTTTCATAGATAGCTTGTTTCTTGTTGTTTTTCCTTAGTTGCTTTGTTGCTTGTAGAGAGACCTTGCTTGAGAAGTTTTGAAAACTCTGTCCTAGTTCCACTTTGAAGCATGGAAATGGATGTTTCATCCTTATTCCATGAGTAAGGAGATGAGTTGACAACACTTTTTGAGTTGTTGTTTTTGCTCATTTTAGTTGCTCCATAATTATCACATACTAGTTTGTGATGTTTGATGATTTGTGGAGCATATCTACCTCTTCCTTGAATCATTTCATGATAGGAAGGAGGTAAAGAGAATAGCTTTGTTTTGTGTTTATCCAAGTCTTTTTCTTTTGCTCTTAAGATCATCATGCAAGCAAACTTCCAATGATTGGAAAAAAAAAAAAAAAAAAAAAGGAAGCAAACCTACTCCCTCCTTGAAAATTCTCATGATAGGATGGAGCAGGAAAGATGAACAGCTTTTGGAAACCCTCTGTCTTGCTCTATTCCAATTCTACTACAGTGGGGTATTCTACAAAAATGGTGGCCGGCCGACCATTATTTTGTATGGTTGACCATTTGATCATGCCAGTCGGCCAAGAATGTTTTACGCCAGTGGTATTTTCTAGCAAAACAGAACAGATTTTTTAGAACAAAACCGAACTATGTTCTGACTATAAATAGAGCAGCTTTTGGCAGCAAACTGAGAGGTTTTCGGAGGATGTTCTCGCTTGTGCGCATGTGACTCACCGCTCATTCAAGTCCATTAGATTAGTATCTTTGATATTTGAGTTTTGTAATAATTTGTAATTAATTAGTTACTTTCATTCGAATTTGTAATAAATAATTAATTAGTTCATTCATCGGTGTTCGTAATAATTAGTTAATTAGGATATTTAGACCCTCACGTACGAGGGAAAATTTGTAATATTTGTATGTCTTCCAACCCCCATTTCTTTCTCCCTTTTATTTACATGCTTATCGTGGTCATATATAGCATCATGTTTTCGTTTCATATCATTACCATGCTTTGTATCCATTTTCGCATGCATTAAGGCTTGGTTCATCATTCTTGAATATCATTGTCATTTCCTACTTACTTGAACACATTCTTTACCGCATGCTTTGATTTAATCCATATTACATGTTAATAAACCAAACCTACTAGTTGCATTTTGCCTACATTGCATTAGTCATGTACATTGTTAGGATCCTGCATTTTTCTAATTGTTTTCTTTTCTTCGGCTTGCCTCGTAATACTAGGTGAGCATTTTTTGCTTTAGCATATTATATGTGTGTTTGTGTTTTCATGTCAAGCATACTACTATGAGGCTACATGCTTACTTGAAATACCTCTTTGAATGCTTGTGGATGAAGGTTATTTTACTTGCATTAGGGATGAGTTTGATCAAATATATGTATGAGCTCATTACTTTCCTTTTGAGTTGTGTGCACTCAAAACTCTTTCAAAAATTACATAAAATCAAGTCATTTTCAAAGCAAGCGAAATAGTCTATACTTCTGTGCCTCACATAGTAAGTAAGCATATTAACATAAGCATATAATGTCTATAAAATTCACATCATGATTAGCAGAGGTCGATCTTTGATCAGGTGAGTGGTGTGCTCAATTCATGACCTTTCCCTCTTATACCTAAGTTCCTGAGCTTAGACAATTTGGTTATGACAGACAAGTGGCATTTGGCACGAGTCACGAGTTTTCTAAATTTTTCAAAAATATTTAGGTGGCGACTCTAAAATCTGGCAATGTAATCCATTTTTGGCATCTCTGATGATTAATGGATTTTCTAAGATTTGCCGGATTTGGACTCTCATTCCATTTTTCTGTTTCACATCACAATTGTGAAACCAAATTTAGAACCACAGGAGTCTGAACTGTAAGGGTGTCATACCTGAGGAGACTAAACCCCTTCGAGGAGCACAAAAACCAAGCTACAATGGGTTTGGATGCATCTCGCAGGCAGGATACCTCCTAGTTTGCAGGGAGTCCACTAATTCTTTAGATACTCTTTCCCACCCTTTCTTACTTTATATGCCTTACATCACTCTGGCCCTCTTCACCGAATCTTTTCTACAAAACCCCTTTCTCACTGTCCCACTCAACGTACATCTCTCTATTCTTTAATCTCTCTTGTTTTTCATCCCTCCCCAAGTATGGTTGATGTATAAACTAAAAGTAGTGGACCCCTATGCTCAATACGCAGCTAGGAACTACTTTTTCTAAACTTGGACATTAGATTTTCCTTTAGAGAGCTTGTGGTATGACTTAATATGCAGCAGAGCTACAACAAACATTGTTTGGCATTGCCCCTGGCTAGATTTACTTCAAATGATGTGCAGTATGTTCCGCCAACCGGGTGTGCAATTGATTGGCCTAACACACTGCATCTTTTACTTCCTTTTCCGATTCAAGTGACAGTTTGGACATAATCAGACCCACCCTGCTGATGGGATTGAGTATCCAGCTTCATTTGCATTCCAAGCTAGACAACTTCCTCATTACGCAACTGCCTAAAGGATAAGGGAGCTCTTGGCTCCTGCCAATATTTTCAGTCATGCCCTTTCTTATGAGTGCTTGCTTTGGCTTGAGGAGGAGGGTCAGATAGACGTATCTTTGGTGGTGGAATCTTTTGATGCTGATTCAGGGAGAGGGTCACAAACTTGACTTGACTATGCCCCTAGTTTATTACTTTAACCTTAGCTTTTATGATGTAAAATGCTTTAATTAATATCAGAGTTAGCTAAGCATGTGTAGACGCGGCCGTGGGCTTCACTCTACAGTTCGCACTCCCTTTTGTGTTACGGTTCTAAATCTGAACCAAAGAGTCCAACTCTGGCAAATCGTTTTGAGAAAAAAACAGATTTTTGAAAAGTGCCAAACATGGACTGCTTTGCCAGATTACAGAGTCGCCACCTAAATATTTTTTAAATGGGAAATTTAGGAAACCCTGACTCGGTGCCGAAGGCCACGTGTCCGTCATAACCAAAGTAGTCTTGGCTCGGGAGCTTGGGTACGATCGGGGAAGGTCAGCTACGAGCACCCCCTTTCGTCCGATCCGAAGACCGGCCTCTACTAACCGTGATATCCGATTTTGAAAACATTACATGCTCTTATACCGGTTATTAGCCTAGATTTACTACGTTATACGCACAGCAAACAAGTATAGACCAAATCGCCTAAGTTGGAACAAAACACTACATGTTTGTTTTGAAAACGGTATGCTACTCGCAAGTAGGCTAAAACACAGGTTTTGCCACCCTTAAGTGGGCTTTAGAAAAGATGATTTTGCCACTAACTAGTGGGCTTAAAAACTCACGGTTTTTAATGCATTGTCCCAATTTAGGTAATTCAACCTCCATCCACAGGCATTCAAGCAGTTATATCACATAAGCACTTAGCCTCATGGTAGTCATGCTATTATGGCAACATTCACACGCATGTGTTATGCTTAAGCATAAAAACTTACCTAGTACTCCAAGCCAAAACAGAAAACTAGTTAGTAATCATGCATGATCCTAGTTTATGTTGAGTGGCTAATGCAACACATGCAAAGGTGTAATCTAGACAGGCTCGGCTATCCTAAACATGGCATATGGAATGCTACAAATAACACGTATTCAATTTGGAATTGAAGTACAATGCAATTTGTATGATGTACCGAGCCCGATGCATGTCAACAAATGCATGGATGCACGCATGCATTGCATAAGGTATGCTAATTTAAAATGCCCTAATCTACCATCATAAGCAGGTAAATAAAAGAGAAGAAAGAAATGGGGGTTGGAAGACATACACACACTCACCCACACTTATTACAATTATGCCCTCTCTCGGAGGGACCAAAAGAATATACAGTCCGAAAATAATACAGTCCGAATACAGAATAAATAAATTATTACAGAAATTTCTAATTATCAAATTAAATCAAATGTAAAAGAAGGGGGTCTCAGCCCTGCCTCGGGATATGCGAATGATGCATGCTCGAATCCGACTCGCCCGGAAAGTCCGCACCGTGCCACTGTTGCCTCTGTTTTACTGCCTTTTCTTCTCTGAAAACTGTCAAAGTCCCAGAGAACCTTCTATGAGCATTGCAGAACATCATCGGCTGGGAGGGATGGCCACCGGCCGCGTACAATAGCCACCGGCTGTCAATGACGTTATCGGCCACCCATATAGTGCCGGTCGGCACTATATAATGCCGGTTGGCACAAAATTCCTGCAGGAGACAGTTTTGACAGCAGCAGCAGACAAGCAGTGCATGGCATGAATTTTTAGGCATATATAAGCATGGCCAATGCTTCCCTATCATGTTTGGGACTCAAGGGAGCATGGCGCTTGGTTCTTGGGCCATCAATTATGCGTCTTGGTACATGATAGCCTAAGGAACCAAGATTGCATTTCAATGTCAATATGCATGCAACACACAAATGAGAACTAAGTCCCTATCATGTCAAGATCAAGGGCCTTAGTGACCATGAGTTGAGACAAGTTGCATCACTTGTAGTATGAACTCATCTCAACCCTTACACTTGGTTTGACACCCCAAACCAAGTAATGCAATGCATGTTATGCAAACATGGCTCCATGATGCAACCTAATACTAAAATGCCAACATGCCAAATGTAATGCAGCATGCAAGGTGCAAATGCAATGCAAACATGGGCAATTTAGGCGATAGGACTAACATGTAGCAATACTTAATGAATCAATTAAGCAACAAACATGAGGCAAGCATGCAATGGTGGATTTAACTACAATGGGGCAGCCCTCAAACCAACCCAAAACACAGTGGCAAAACACCCAAGATTGTGACCAATGTACATGCCAATATGCAAACCAAATGGGGCCAAGTCTAGGGCACCAAAAGGGAACACTCCTCCACCATTACCAAGACCACTCATGACATGAATTATGTAAGCAAAAACAGAGTTCCATCATGCATAAATACACCCAAAAACCTTGGTATGACAGCCCCAAAATGCTCTAAACATGCAAGCATGCACAACACCCTTTTTAAAGCATAAGAGACCAATACTTCAAAGCATGAAAGGCATGACAAATGGAGACATATAAACCTGGTATAGGGACTGAAATAACATATTAAATGATTCCAAATCATCTAAATAACCTATCCAACGCATATACATGGATCACATCCTCAAGGCTTACAAGCAACAATGCAAAGCAACTACATTAAGCATGCCAAAAATGGTAAAACCAGTGGCCAACAGACCTAAAAAAGACAAATCATGGCCAAAAGCTTCAATAAGTCAAGTCAAAACATGAGGATATACAAGGCTAAACCCATGACACATTTCTAGACAAAGTAGAGCATTACAAAGCAAGTGTAAGATGCAAAGCCCAAAAAGAAAAAACCCTTCTACAATACTGAAGAGGGACCAAAAATATGACTAGCTTCAGTAGATGACAACCCCCAAATCAGTATACAAATATGCCAAAGATGCTATGCAAGAAATAGGCCAACAAAGGGCTATAACATGAAGTATACAAAACATTCATCAACAGCCAAAGACCCTTAATAAACATGACAAGGGGGTCAAAATATGGCCACTCTCAGTTCTGATAATGGCCGAAAAAACAGAAGAAAGATAAGCTCAAACATGCAAAAATGGGGACCAAAGAGGGGCAATGAAGCAAGTTAACATGGAGGTCCCCAACAGTGTTGAGCCCTTCTTCAATGTTGAAAGGGCTCAAAACAAGCCTCTTTACAGTTTACATCGAAGCCCAAAAATACTTGTAAATAAGGCTAACCAATGAAGCTAAAAATGCAAGTTTACGGGAAATGGATGCTTACCCTTGAATAACAGCAAACCAGCACCTCTTGGACCAAGTTTAGGTGCTCCTAAGCTCTGCAAATGGCCCCCCAAGTGCTGGAATGGAGGATGGAGGTGTTGTGCTAGGTGTTGTAGGGAAAATGGTGCAAGAACAAAGGTGTTTGGAGGCTTGGATAAGATAGATATAGAGAGGGAGGTGGGATATATTGTATATATCAGATATATCAGTATATCTTCTGGTTTTTGCTCAAAATCTCCAACCCACACAAAGGAAGAGGAGGGGTGCTTATATAGGCAACAAAAAGTGCTCCAAGCTTCTCCAAGAAGCTATGCCAAAAGGGGCAAAGGGTGCAAAGGGTTCTAGGCTTCTAGAGGAAGCTAATACAGCTGGCCAAGCTTCCCCAAGAAGCTTGGCCAAAGGGTTCAAGCTTCTAGAAGCTTTAGGGGGTTCAAAGGTGCAAAAGGGTGCAAAATAGCCACATATATGCACGGGGGAGTGTGCTGGTGCATTCCAACTGGCACAGCTGGGATGCACCAGCCTTGGAGGGTGCAAAGGGTGCAAACCGGCCAGAAAAATTGGTCGTCGGCCAAAATAAAGTGCCGATCGGCACTATTTTCTGCCGGTCGGCAAAATAGATTGCCGATAGATGATTCCAAGGTCAAAAAACGGCTGGTGGGTATGAAAATTGAAGCCCCGGAAGTTATCTTTCCAATGGCGCAAACCTTGCATCAAAATTCCTCCTATGCAAAAAGTTATGCCCTTTTTGGTAAGCCGCGCAGACTCGATCCAACCGGGATGATGCCCAGCTTCAACCAATCATATCTCCTCCACCCGGACTTGGCTTTGGGAGATTCTTGAGTACAAAGTGAAGCCCGGAAGTCTTCTTTCCAACGATGGTGGCCTCATAGCTTAACTCCAAGTATGCAATTGAATAAGCCTGATTCAGCGAGGGCCGCTCGACTTTCTTCTACCCGGATTCATGGCGAACTTCTTCTCCAACCTATTTTCTCCCCTCCTCTCCTCTTTTCTCTTCAACTCCAAACCCCTAAACAAAGTGTTTTGAAGGGTTTGCCTCTCTCCTTGCCGAAGGAATTGAATCTTTGGCCTGCACATCTCTCAACACCGAGCAAACCATCAGTAATGCCCAAGTCTTGAGGGCGGTCAAAAATGGGGTGTCTACAGTTGCCCCTCTTTGACAGAACTCGAAAGTCATAACAATGACGGGAGTGAATGTCAAAGCCCAGAG
This sequence comes from Camellia japonica, assembly GCA_030407325.1. Lineage (NCBI taxonomy): Eukaryota > Viridiplantae > Streptophyta > Magnoliopsida > Ericales > Theaceae > Camellia > Camellia japonica. The sequence goes on from JAPPVO010000031.1 coordinate 115,592,363, forward strand.
ACGACCCATTTTTGACAAGGCCGAAGACTTGGACAAACAAACAAAATATAAATAGATAAATGGTTGTGCCCGCAGGCTGCCTACGTATCCCTTTGCAAGGAATCAAACCCGTAGTTCGGGGGCAGGAAGCAAAGTGATGCACAATGCAAGTGCATAACTTATGATCATGCAAAGGATGCTGTGATGAAGCAATTATGCAAAATAAATGCAACATTTTAAGCGAATGCTATGCAAGTAAACATGAACCAAACTACATGTCATGTAGAAAGGATGTAAGAAAATTATGCAATTCTCACGGCGTCTTGCGCGGAGAAGGCTAAAAGTGACTACCGAGAATACCCGGAGTCTCAAGCACAACATCTCTCAGCGTATCGTACACAGGAGAGAAAGAGTAACACTTCTCAGCGTAGTACACGCGAGAGAAGAAAGATAAAATTTCTCAGCGTAGTACACGCAAGAGAAGAGGAAAGGAAAAATCATCAGCGTAGTACACGCAAGAGAGAAGAAAAGGCAAAAGAAACCTCTCAGCGTAGTACACGCGAGAGAGGAAAGAAAGGCAAAAAGAAACCTCTCAGCATAGTACACGCGAGAGAGGAAAGAGAAAGCCTCTCAGCGTAGTACACGCGAGAGAGGAAGAGAAAAGCCTCTCAGCGTAGTACACGCGAGAGAGGAAGAGAAAGGCAAAAGAAACCTCTCAGCGTAGTACACGCGAGAGAGGAAAGAGAACCTCTCAGCGTAGTACACGCGAGAGAGGGAAGAGAGAAGCCTCTCAGCGTAGTACACGCTCGAGAGGAAAGAGAAAAGCCTCTCAGCGTAGTACACGCGAGAGAGGAAAGAGAAAGGCAAAAAGAAACCTCTCAGCGTAGTACACGCGAGAGAAGGAAGAGAAAAGCCTCTCAGCGTAGTACACGCGAGAGAGGAAAGAGAAACAACGCAAGTAAGAAGGCACACAACAATGTGGGTGAAACATGCGCGACAACGCAAGTGAAATGAGTGCATAACAATGCAACTGGGATATGCATCACGATGCAAATGAAGTGGGTGCATAACAATGCAATTGGAACATGCAGCATAATCAAATAAGGAAATACACGTCTTAATGAGACCAATTCAAACGCGACCTCCGATTTACCTCTCGGAGGGGTCACAATAGATTCCGAAAGGATACAACTCGTGCACGCAAACTGACAATGAGCTACGCATCGGAGACATCAGTTGATACTTCCGCAGAAACATTTTGAGCTTGAGGTAGAGGCACACCCATACTTCGGAGCATTGACAAGGCCTGAAGAGGTACATCCGGAGTACAATCACGGAATTTGCTGAAGGTGAAACACACTCAGATGCTTCAATTTTCCCTCTTTTCTTTTGCTTTGCAGTCTGGAACCTATATAGCTTCAGATAGATCCTGATTTTACTGTTCTCACATGACCTGGGTTGAACCCTGCAGTTTTTGACAGAACAAATTCCTTTTTTGCACAAATGTGGAGAATGGCACAGCACTCTGAGCAACAACAAATCATTTTTGAAATTGAGAAAATGAGTTCTCGACCGGGTATTGAGCCTACAACTGAACACAGCGAAAAAGACTCAACAACGGAAAACGATAGGTAAATAACCTAAACACATCGAGACACGCTCGAACGACTCAAAGCAAGAATCGAGGCAAACAAAACAAAAGACACGACACACAGACGTGTTACAAAGACGAGAGACCGCTCAGTGCACGAGGAGCCAGTTTCTCCGGGTATTATTTCCCACCCTTTCTCATTTGTGATTCTCACACACTCGGCATCAATCTCTGTTTTTTCTGAAAAAGCCCTTTTCTCACTTTTTCTCTCAGCGCACATCTCTCTATTCTTCAATCTCTCATTTTTCATCCCTCCCCAGAGTGGTTGGTGGATAGACAGAAGTTGCGGGCTCTTGCCCCTAGCATTCTGCTAGATTCTTTTCTTCTGCACACAGCAGTGAACTTTCCCACAGAGGGGTTGCGCCACAACTGGGTGTGTAGCAAATCTGTAGTTGACATTGGTTGACGATGCTCTGCTAGGGAGTTCGGACGTGGTTAGATCTGTCCAGATGAGGAAGTGGAACATCTTGATCCATTCCAATTCGTGCTTCGCACTTGACTTGATACCTCGCTGCTTGGAGGGTGAGAGAGCTTTCAGCCCTTTGTTGTTGACTTTATTTGTGCCCTCTTTTGGCAGGTAGAGTGCCCTTCTTGGCAAGTATGTTGATGATGGGGAAAAGACAGAACACCTGACTCAACTGTGCCCTTAGTTCATCATTTTGACCATTTTTTTTGGTTTTAAAACAATTTTGACCAACATGAAAGTTAGATTAACATGCTTATTCAACTTTTTGATTTTGAAAATCACGCAAGTTAGGTTGTGAGCACTGAAAATTTTCCTTTTTTGGGTCCAAGAAAATGGTCCAGTTTTGGAAAAGATGGAATAATTTTCGAGAGAATTAGTCAACCTCAGTAAAAATTCTCAAAAACTATTTTTGCAAACGGCCAATGCTCAACAAGCACGGAACCTACTCTTGAGATGCGCAACCTCGGATCCATAAGCAATGGAAAATTGCCCCTTGTCTGAAGGACACTGCATGGCAACGGAAAGTTGCCCCTTGTTTGAATGGCACCAGTGCATTAAATGGCAACGGAAAGTTGCCCCTTGTCTAAATGGCACCGCAGCGTATTGAAATCAATCCTTCAGAGTGACGATCACAACCGAACTCTCGGATACAGAGAAGGCAAAGATGATCAAAACCATTTCATGGACACAACTGAATTTGAAGTGTTTTAGGGCTGGACTTCAGAACGAAGTTGCCTACGTATCCCAAAGATGGGAATCAAGCCTTACGTAGTTCGGGGTTAAGGTACACTCGGGTATTTAACCTCTCCTTTTTATGCTCTAACTTTTGCCAAGGCGCCTATTGCAGGTTTTCGACCTTGCGAGCTTTGTTCTTCTTTCTTTTCTTTTTTTCTATTCTTTTCATTCCTTTTTCTTCCTCTTCTTTTTTTTTTTTTGCATTTTCTTTTCTTTTTTCTATTTTTTTCTTTTTCTTGCTCTAACTTTTGCCTGGGTCGCCCTTCTGGGTTTTCGGCCCAGCGAGCCTCTCAAAGGGTAAAAGTGTAGCTTGGTCCATGCCAAATGGTTGTAGGTTTTGAAGCCATCTGTATCCGGAGAGTGGCTGTTGATTTGCAAGAGGACTCATCTTCGGCTCTTCGAGCACATCTGATATCTTTGCCCCTAGTTCGAGGGGCTTTGTGATTTAGCTTCGCAAGCTTCTTCTGATGAGGTCTGATCTTCTTGATCTGACTTCGGTGCCTCTTGTTCGAGGGCTGCTTCAAATCTGGCCACACAGGCCTCACATGTAGTTGACCGTTGAACATTCTGAATTCAAGTTCAAGGTTTGGAAGCAAAGGGGTTGAGTCTCGAGGCTGAGAGCGATCCTAAGCTGCACAATCTCAAGAGCGATTCCACACAGGTCTTCGCAGGACCGCGCAAAACATTTTTTGAAATTTTTAAGAAAGCGACAAATCGCTCGCGCTGAAGACAGTGTAGGACCAATCTGGATCAAAGCTAGGGTCCTTCTCAGTACTCACACTAACAAGCATGATTTCATTCATTAAGGGCTTAGCACGCCTCTCTTTCTCTCAATTGATCAAATTTTTGCAAACCCGAGGAATTCCTTCCTCTTTGTTTTTACCGCAATGTTCAAAAAGTTTGAAAACTTTAGGTCGTTACAATGACTTCAAGGCACAGAAAAGACATAGTTCTAGTCAAATACTGCATCTCATTTAGAATTTCCGGCACAACTGGCACACGGCAGAAGCAAACACAAGAGTGTGAAAATCACTGCTGTTCCATTCAGATCTGTTGGCATAACTGGCTCCAAGGCAGAAACAGACTCGAAAGGAAGCAAAAAGACAAACACAAAACAAGCAAGTGATGTCTGAGGTAACACCCCCGAAATCACCCGACTCCTACACAACAGGACTGACCCGATACAACAAGACAGACCCAACTGACTCAGTATGAAAGGACTGACTCAATACAAAAAGACAAGACTGACCCAATACCCAAGTCAGAAAGCAAAATTAACAGCATTTGTACATTTGCTCAAAACAGTGCATGCCGTCCACCACATCTGAAGTAAACTGAACGCCGCCCGCAGGTGGTCCAACCTCTAATCACATCACATTATCCCCCACAAGTTCACTGATCAAGTGCCGATAGACTTTGCAGGACCTGGTGCGGGGATGACCCCGTTGTCGATCAGATTTTGTATCTCATGGCGAAGACGAAAACACATGTCAGTGTCATGGCCAGCTCGCTGATGGAAGGCACAGTAATCAGCTGGGTTATGTGAGGGAGGGGGTTTCTTTGGTAACGGTTGTGGCTCCAGTGGCTTCAGATACCCCTTTTTGATCAAGGTCCTCAGGGCCATTGATAGAGACATGTACAGTGGGGTAAACACCCTTTGGCCCTGAGGTGGGTGTTTGGCTGTTTGTGAGCTAGTTTCGGATGTACCGGCGAATGGGGTGGTCATTTTTTGTGTGGTGGTGGTGACTATGCCCACATCTGAAGTTATAGTAGCTGCGTCACCACTGGTGGTCGCATTTGAACTGTGGATAAATTCCCTCCTAGGTTGCTCCTTCTCCTGGTCAATAAGGCCCTGCTTCATAGCGTCCTCAATCTGTACCCCCATCTCGTGTAGGTCCGCAAAGGTAGGAAAGGGTAAGACTATCATTTTTTGCATCAGTTTGGGTTGGAGGTTGCGCACAACCATCCGTATCTGGTCTTTGTCAGAAGGCCTTGTAGTCATCATTGAGGCCTTTGCTCTCCATCTCATCACGAACTCTGAGAAACTCTCCTTTGGTTCTTGGCGGGTGGCTTCGAGATCACGAGTTGTGACCTCGATCTGTGTGTTGTAGGAGTATTGAGCAATAAAGGCCTCAGCCATCTCATCCCAATTCTTCTTAACATCGTCTTCCAGTTTCGCGTACCAGATGGCCGCCACACCTGACAGGGTTCGGCCAAACAGAGACAGCTTTTGTAGTCTGGTGAGGCCCATCGGCCTTAAGATATCTGAAAACAGCCTCAGGTGCACCATGGGGTCCCCGGACCCATCAAATCGGTCGATTTGTGGCATCTTGAACCGATCTGGCAGCGTCACAGCTGCGTCCGTATATCCATCCTCAATGTCGGGAATGGACTTGACTCCTTGGGATTTCTTAAACATCTTTTCCAGCTTACTCAGCTTCAGCGCTGTGGGGTCCGTCTTGAACTCAAAGGGAGAGTCCGGTAGATTGGTAGGTGTTTTGGATTGCTGGGGTAAAATTGGGAGCGGAGCCGGCCCTACCGGAATGTCCGTACCTTCCTGGACATTGGGTGTTTCCCCGGGTGTCTGAACCCCTGGTGGTGGAGGAGCTTGATGCGAAGCAGATGCTCCGGTTTGTTGCTCTAGCCTGGCAATTGTCTCTGCCTGTTGGGCTATGACCACAGCCCGTTGCTTGGCGAATTCTGCTTGACAGACAGCGTCTTGCTGCATGGTTTTCATACTATCCTGGAGTTGGCGCACCATCTCTTCCAGACTCGACATATTGTCCTGATCTAACTGAGCAACCGGTATATTTGTGTCTGCAGTAGGCTCGGAAATCTCAACCCGACTGCTCAAAGATCACTGATCTGGTAGCTGTGGTACTGGTGGTCTATGCCTGACTAGCCTTCTCTGGCCCTGATTACCCTTGAACTGAGTTTCTGACCTGACAAAGTCTATCAGCACAAATCCAATGTTCCTGGGGGATAGTGGAGCCTTCTGAAGCTATGATTCCAGGACTACCTAGCAAAAGAGAAAACAGACAGCATCTCAGCTCAACCTCACTGGAACGGATACGAGCAAAGCTGAATGACTGTATTCTATTACTGATCACTGTTCCCCGAAATCACTGCCCCAAATCTGAATCTGATACCCGCGGATATAACTGATTCTCAAAATACTGATACTGGTGCCCGCAGGCCGGATACCCAGGCCCGCAAATTGGTATATGCATTCCCTGTAGAGATACACTCTAAAAGCACATAGCAAGTAAAGAGAGCCAAAACACCCCTATGTTGGGATAGGGTTTCCCTGTCCTATTTTGTCAGGAGCTAGGGTTTCACTACGCACGCAGCGGTTTCAAACAACCTAATCGGGTAAGCAACCTGTCCTAGTTTGGAATGGTCACTATGGATTCCGAATATGCACTAGGTCGAATGGTCAAAAGGGTGCCCCGGTAAAACCGGGGTTTGTGTTCCCATACTGGCAGAGCCCGCAACCGGTCAGCCTTATGGTCATGCCTTGACAAGACAAGCCTCCGGCAAACCGCTCAGGAATAGCAGATGGCCAACACGGTGTCCTAGGCGCACCAATGCACATGCAATGCAAAGAAACACATAAGTGTAGTCAAAACAGGATATCAGAGTTCGAGTCAAGCTCTCTAAACTCCCCAGCAGAGTCGCCAGAAACTGTAGACGGCCCGTGGGCCACTCTACAGTTCGGACTCCCTTTTTGTTGGTTCTAAATCTGAACCAAAGAGTCCAACTCTGGCAAATCGTTTTGAGAAAAAACAGATTTTTGAAAAGAAGTGCCAAACATGGACTGCTTTGCCAGATTACAGAGTCGCCACCTAAATATTTTTTAAATGGGAAATTTAGGAAACCCTGACTCGGTGCCGAAGGCCACGTGTCCGTCATAACCAAAGTAGTCTTGGCTCGGGAGCTTGGGTACGATCGGGGAAGGTCAGCTATGAGCACCCCCTTTCGCCCGATCCGAAGACCGGCCTCTACTAACCGTGATATCCGATTTTGAAAACATTACATGCTCTTATACCGGTTATTAGCCTAGATTTACTACGTTATGCGCACAGCAAACAAGTATAGACCAAATCGCCTAAGTTGGAACAAAACACTACATGTTTGTTTTGAAAACGGTATGCTACTCGCAAGTAGGCTAAAATACAGGTTTTGCCACCCTTAAGTGGGCTTTAGAAAAGATGATTTTGCCACTAACTAGTGGGCTTAAAAACTCACGGTTTTTAATGCATTGTCCCAATTTAGGTAATTCAACCTCCATCCACAGGCATTCAAGCAGTTATATCACATAAGCACTTAGCCTCATGGTAGTCATGCTATTATGGCAACATTCACACGCATGTGTTATGCTTAAGCATAAAAACTTACCTAGTACTCCAAGCCAAAACAGAAAACTAGTTAGTAATCATGCATGATCCTAGTTCATGTTGAGTGGCTAATGCAACACATGCAAAGGTGTAATCTAGACAGGCTCGGCTATCCTAAACATGGCATATGAATGCTACAAATAACACGTATTCAATTTGGAATTGAAGTACAATGCAATTTGTATGATGTACCGAGCCCGATGCATGTCAACAAATGCATGGATGCACGCATGCATTGCATAAGGTATGCTAATTTTAAATATGCCCTAATCTACCATCATAAGCAGGTAAATAAAAGGGAAGAAAGAAATGGGGGTTGGAAGACATACACACACTCACCCACACTTATTACAATTATGCCCTCTCTCGGAGGGACCAAAAGAATATACAGTCCAAAAATAATACAGTCCGAATACAGAATAAATAAATTATTACAGAAATTTCTAATTATCAAATTAAATCAAATGTAAAAAGAAGGGGGTCAGCCCTGCCTCGGGATATGCGAATGATGCATGCTCGAATCCGACTCGCCCGGAAAGTCCGCACCGTGCCACTGTTGCCTCTGTTTTACTGCCTTTTCTTCTCTGAAAACTGTCAAAGTCCCAGAGAACCTTCTATGAGCATTGCAGAACATCATCGGCTGGGAGGGATGGCCACCGGCCGTGTACAATAGCCACCGGCTGTCAATGATGTTATCGGCCACCCATATAGTGCCGGTCGGCACTATATAATGCCGGTCGGCACAAAATTCCTGCAGGAGACAGTTTTGACAGCAGCAGCAGACAAGCAGTGCATGGCATGAATTTTTAGGCATATGTAAGCATGGCCAATGCTTCCCTATCATGTTTGGGACTCAAGGGAGCATGACCCTTGGTTCTTGGGCCATCAATTATGCATCTTGGTGCATGATAGCCTAAGGAACCAAGATTGCATTTCAATGTCAATATGCATGCAACACACAAATGAGAACTAAGTCCCTATCATGTCAAGATCAAGGGCCTTAGTGACCATGAGTTGAGACAAGTTGCATCACTTGTAGTATGAACTCATCTCAACCCTTACACTTGGTTTGACACCCCAAACCAAGTAATGCAATGCATGTTATGCAAACATGGCTCCATGATGCAACCTAATACTAAAATGCCAACATGCCAAATGTAATGCAACATGCAAGGTGCAAATGCAATGCAAACATGGGCAATTTAGGCGATAGGACTAACATGTAGCAATACTTAATGAATCAATTAAGCAACAAACATGAGGCAAGCATGCAATGGTGGATTTAACTACAATGGGGCAGCCCTCAAACCAACCCAAAACAGTGGCAAAACACCCAAGATTGTGACCAATGTACATGCCAATATGCAAACCAAATGGGGCCAAGTCTAGGGCACCAAAAGGGAACACTCCTCCACCATTACCAAGACCACTCATGACATGAATTATGTAAGCAAAAACAGAGTTCCATCATGCATAAATACACCCAAAAACCTTGGTATGACAGCCCCAAAATGCTCTAAACATGCAAGCATGCACAACACCCTTTTTAAAGCATAAGAGACCAATACTTCAAAGCATGAAAGGCATGACAAATGGAGACATATAAACCTGGTATAGGGACTGAAATAACATATTAAATGATTCCAAATCATCTAAATAACCTATCCAACGCATATACATGGATCACATCCTCAAGGCTTACAAGCAACAATGCAAAGCAACTACATTAAGCATGCCAAAAATGGTAAAACCAGTGGCCAACAGACCTAAAACAAGACAAATCATGGCCAAAAGCTTCAATAAGTCAAGTCAAAACATGAGGATATACAAGGCTAAACCCATGACACATTTCTAGACAAAGTAGAGCATTACAAAGCAAGTGTAAGATGCAAAGCCCAAACAAAAAAAGACCCTTCTACAACACTGAAGAAGGACCAAAAATATGACTACTTTCAGTAGATAACAACCCCCAAATCAGTATACAAATATGCCAAAGATGCTATGCAAGAAATAGGCCGACAAAGGGCTATAACATGAAGTATACAAAACATTCATCAAACAGCCAAAGACCCTTAATGAAACATGACAAAGGGGTCAAAATATGGCCACTCTCAGTTCTGATAATGGCCGAAAAACAGAAGAAAGATAAGCTAAACAAACATGCAAAAATGGGGACCAAAGAGGGGTAATGAAGCAAGTCATACATGGAGGTCCCCAACAGTGTTGAGCCCTTCTTCAATGTTGAAGAAGGGCTCAAAACAAGCCTCTTTACAGTTTACATCGAAGCCCAAAAATACTTGTAAATAAGGCTAACCAATGAAGCTAAAAAATGCAAGTTTACGGGAAATGGATGCTTACCCTTGAAGAACAGCAAACAGCACCTCTTGGACCAAGTTTAGGTGCTCCTAAGCTCTGCAAATGGCCTCCCAAGTGCTGGAATGGAGGATGGAGGTGTTGTGCTAGGTGTTGTAGGGCAAATGGTGCAAGAACAAAGGTGTTTGGAGGCTTGGATAAGATAGATATAGAGAGGGAGGTGGGATATATGTGTATATATCAGATATATCAGTATATCTTCTGGTTTTCTTGCTCAAAATCTCCAACCCACACAAAGGAAGAGGAGGGTGGGTGCTATATAGGCAACAAAAAGTGCTCCAAGCTTCTCCAAGAAGCTATGCCAAAAGGGGCAAAGGGTGCAAAGGGTTCTAGGCTTCTAGAGGAAGCTAATACAGCTGGCCAAGCTTCCCCAAGAAGCTTGGCCAAAGGGTTCAAGCTTCTAGAAGCTTTAGGGGGTTCAAAGGTGCAAAAGGGTGCAAAATAGCCACATATATGCACGGGGGAGTGTGCTGGTGCATTCCAACTGGCACAGCTGGGATGCACCAGCCTTGGAGGGTGCAAAGGGTGCAAACCGGCCAGAAAAATTGGTCGTCGGCCAAAATAAAGTGCCGGTCGGCACTATTTTCTGCCGGTCGGCAAAATAGATTGCCGATAGATGATTCCAAGGTCAAAAAATGGCCGGTGGGTATGCAAATTGAAGCCCCGGAAGTTAGCTTTCCAATGGCGCAAACCTTGCATCAAAATTCCTCCTGTGCAAAAAGTTATGCCCTTTTTGGTGAAGCCGCGCAGACTCGATCCAACCGGGATGATGCCCAGCTTCAACCAATCATATCTCCTCCACCCGGACTTGGCTTTGGGAGATTCTTGAGTACAAAGTGAAGCCCCGGAAGTCTTCTTTCCAACGATGGTGGCCTCATAGCTTAACTCCAAGTATGCAATTGAATAAGCCTGATTCAGCGAGGGCCGCTCGACTTTCTTCTACCCGGATTCATGGCGAACTTCTTCTCCAACCTATTTTCTCCCATCCTCTCCTCTTTTCTTCAACTCCAAACCCCTAAACAAAGTGTTTTGAAGGGTTTGCCTCTCTCCTTGCCGAAGGAATTGAATCTTTGGCCTGCACATCTCTCAACACCGAGCAAACCATCAGTAATGCCCAAGTCTTGAGGGCGGTCAAAAATGGGGTGTCTACACCATCTCATCCGCCTTGGAGTTTTCTGCCCGTGGAATGTGTTGGATGTGAAAAGTGTTGAAGAGACGAACAAGAGGAAGTGTAATATCCCTGTAAGCCCGCATTGTGTCCTCCTTTGCATCGAATTCCCCTGTAATTTGTCCGACAATGAGCTGGGAGCCGTTGAACACCCGGATGTGGCTGACACCAATGTCCCTGGCTAGGCGGAGACCTGCTATCAGTGCCTCATATTTGGCCTCGTTGTTACTGCCATCGAACAAGAAACAGAGAGCACATTTGAAATAACCACCCTCAGGGGCGGTGAGGATGAGACCAGCCCCGCTGCCTTCTTTGCGGGATGATCCGTCGACGTTGAGAGTCCAGAATGAGGGTCTTCCGGCTCGGTAGGGGTTGGTGGTGGAGAGGCCGTGGTTGGGGTAGGATTAGTGAACTCCAGGATGAAATCGGCGACAGCCTGCCGCTTAATTGCCGTCCGAGGTCGGTAGGAGATGTCAAACTGCTGAGTTCAACTGACCATTGCATGAGTTGCCAGAGAGCTCTGGTTGCTGCATACCTTCTTCAGAGGTTGTCGGTGAGGACCACTATGGAATGGGCTTGGAAGTAAGGACGGAGTCGTCTGGAGGCGGTGACCAAGGCTAAGGACAATTTTTCTAAAAGGGTAATTTGCTCCGCTCCCCTGAGAGCTCGACTGATGATGTAGTAAATGGCCGCTGAACAGAGCCGTCTTCTCTAATAAGAGTTGCACTGACTGCGGTGCTTGAAACGACTAAGTAGAGGAAGAGGGGTTCGCCCGTGATTGCTTGAGAAATGAGGGGGGGTTGGCCATACACCGCTTCAACTTCTGAAAGGCCTCTTCGGATTCGGTCGTCCATTCAAAAGTTTGTCGAAGAACTTTGAAAAAGGGAAGGCACTTATCCGTTGCGCGGGAAATGAAGCGGTTGAGGGCGGCTACTCGGCCAGTGAGTCTCTGAACCTCCTTGACCGTTCTGGGTGACTGCATTTCGATCAAGGCCTTGATTTTTTCAGGGTTAGCTTCGATGCCATGCTGACTGACCATGAAACCCAAAAACTTCCCAGAACCTACGCCGAAGGCGCACTTCTCCGAGTTGAGCTTCATTTGGTACTTACGGAGGTGGCGAAGGTCTCTCGCAGGTCGGTCAGATGGTTAGCAGAGAGTTTGCTCTTGACGAGCATGTTGTCGACATATACTTCCATATTCCGACCTATCTAATGATAGAAAACAGCATTGACCAACCGTTGGTAGGTGGCCCCAGCATTTTTCAGTTCAAATGGCATCACACGGTAGTGGTAGGTACCTCGGTCGGTAATGAAAGAGGTGTGTTCTTGGTCAGACGGGTGCATCAAAATTTGGTTGTACCCAGAGAAAGCATCCATGAAACTGAGCATTTGGTGACCGCCGTGGCGTCGACCAGTAGGTCTATGCGAGGAAGGAGATAGCTATGTTTAGGGTAGGCTCGGTTGAGATCGGAGTAGTCGACACAGAGTCGCCATTTGCCATTGTTCTTGCGGACTAGAACCACGTTTGATAACCACCTAGGGTAGTCCACGTTTTTGATGAATTGGCCTCAAGGAGCTTATCAACTTCTGCAGCAATAAAAGTATTGCGCTCCGGATGAAGATACGCTGCTTCTGGCGGTAAGGTCGGAAATGGGTTCAATGCTGAGGCGATGGGTGATGAAGGAGGGGTCAATACCCGGCATGTCTGAGTGGGTCCAGGCAAATACATCATTTGTGCTCGGTCAGGAGGGCAGTAAGGTCGGCCTTGGCTTGGGGGAGAAATTAGTAAGGTCGGCCTTGCTGGGGGAAAGTTGGCTGCCGATTTTGGCAGTTTTTGGTTGGTTGGGTGGTGGGTGGGTCGATGGGAACCTCAACGAGCTCCTCCACAGGTTTCCTCTGACCAGCTCGTCCTCATCTCGGACGTCAAGTCCTTCGATGATCATAGCCTCTTCAGCTTGACTTCCTTGAGTGAGGCGACATAACATTCCCTGCCTGGTCTGCTCTCCCCTTACTGTCCCGAACGCCCAGGTCGGTGGGAAACTTTATGGCGAGGTGGTAGGTGACGTGATAGCTTGGAAAGCATTGAGGGCAGTGCGACCCAAGGATGATGTTGTAGGCAGAGGGACAGTCGCCAACAAGGAAAGTGAGCAGCTTGGTGGTCTGGCGCGGGTGCTCTCGCCGATTTATGATGGGGAGATCGATGGAGCCAATGGAGGTCACCCGATCACCAGTGAAACCGACCAGGGTGTTTGGAGAGGGGAAGGTTTTCTTCCCCGATCTTGAGCTGGCGGAAGCAGTTGAGGAAAATGATGTCTGAAGAGCTGCCATTGTCTATGAGAAACCCGTCTGACTTGTAGTTAGAGAGGAGAGCCGAGATGACTAGAGGGTCGTCATGGGGGATAACGATGCCTGTGCTCGGCGTCCGTGAAGGTGATAGGCTCGGTCCACTGCTGGGCTGTTTGGAGGTCGGTCCAAAGTGGCAACTCTTTGTCTGAGCCTTGCCTTATTTCTTGAGTTCTGCCCGCTGAGCCGAGCGGGATGGTCCTCCACAAGCGAGCCTGCCAGAAATAACTCTGATCTCTCCAACAGGTGGGGCGGGATTACCCTACACCCGAGGTTGCTGTGGGGGACGATCATGTCCTTGATTTGGTTGGGCTGGCTGCCAAGGAGGAGTGCGCTGGCGGGTGTTTCTGGTGGGCTCTGTTCTTTGTCTCTACTGGGGGCGGGTGTCCGTGAACCGGCTAAGACGTCCCTAACGTATTAAGGTCTCGACCTGATCCTTGAGGTTACACACGCATCGGTATTATGGCCGTGGTCCTGGTGAAAACGGCAGTATTTGGATTGGTCCTTCCGATTGGAAGGGGTTCTGATAGTTGGGGCCATTTTGAGGGGGGGTAGTCCCGCTGGATCTGGTTGAGGACTTGTTCCATAAGGTGTTAAGGGGTGTATACCGCTCGAACCGACGGGTAGTCGGACTGGTTTTGGCGGTCGGCTCGGGGCGGTCGGTATAATTGTGGGTTGGGGAGGTATTATACTGGTGTTTTTGGCTTCTGAGTCATTTCGTTTTTCTCGAGGGTCGGGTGTTTTGCTGTAGGGTCTTGGCGGGCGGCTAGGGAATCTTCGGTGTTCATGTACTTTTGGGCTTTGGAGAGTAAGGCTGCCATGGATGTGGGGGGGTTTTTGGAGAGGGAGAAGAGGAAGTAAGACGACCGTAGTCCAGCCATGAAAGTTGTAAGGATGACCTTATCATCGTTTTCCGCCACCTGCAGGGCTTCGGTGTTGAAGCGGGTAACGAAACTGCACAAGGTCTCCCCCTCGGTCTGGCGGATGTTGAGGAGTTGGGTTGCCGGACGGCATTGGCGCTGGGCTCCAATAAAATGACTGAGGAAAGAGTCACTGAGATGTTGGAAAGTGGAGATGGAGTCTGCTGGCAACTGGCTAAACCACAGCCGAGCTGACCCCTTCAGTGTCACGGGGAAAGCTCGACACATGATCTCGTCAGGGAATGCGTGGAGGATCATGAGGGTTTTGTAGGTCTCCAGATGGTCGACTGGGTCTGTCGTACCGTCAAAAGAATCGATGGTGGGCATTTTGAACTTGGGGGGTAGGGGTTTGTCCCGAATGGAGGCGACAAATGGTGAGTTGACCGTGGTAGAGGGTTTATGTTGGATGTTCTGCATGACCCCTTGGAGTTGGAGCTTCATGGCTCGGAGTTCTGCGTCCCAGAGAGGGATGTTGTCACCGCCGGAGGGCAGCGAGGGCTGGACACTACTGGCTTCCCCTTCAGGGGCTGGTGCCAGGACCGACGGATGCGGGGGTGGAGGTGGTGGATTTATATGTGGGGGTGGGGGTTGCAGGCCTTCCAAGTTGGGTGGATAGGGCTGCGGGATAATATGGCTCGGGGCTTGTTCCTGGTTAGAGGGAATATCTGGAGGTGGTGGAGGAGGCATAGGAAGGTTTCTCTAGAGTAAAGCATTTATCAAGGCTTGGTTTTGCTCGGCCATGCGGTTAATGCTGTTGGTGAGCTCGATGAAATACTGTGGTGGATTGTTTGGATTGGGAGGGTCGGTTTGATGGTCGGCAGCATTATGGTGAGAAGCCATGGATCTAGTCGTGACCATACACTTTGATTGGTAGCAGGGAAAGGTTGTTGGGACAGGGTCTCCGGCGACAATGAGCACAACTGGCACACGGAGCAAAGCTTTCCCACAGACGGTGCCAACTGATGATACAGTTAGTGTACGACGGGTACCAGGTAGAACGGGTCGGACTGATCCACGCTTCTCGCACCAAGATCCGAGTGATCAAACCCACCGATGAACCTGCAGATAAGTTCAACGGGGAACGGGGAGTCCCCCAGCAAACCCTCTGACGATTAAGTTAGAAAGAGAAGTAGAGCGTTAGAAGGAGATTGGAGATAGAAAAGTTTAACCTTCTTCTTGTCTTCAACGTTTGCTTATATCCTTTGGTCATCATTTCGCTATCCCTTCCGACCTGCCATCTTGGCTGAAAGTCTATGCTGCAGCTTACCTTGTTCAAGGCAAGGGGGTGCTGTTCCGATGGAGAGGTGTTGTCGTAATAAATGCTGTGATGGGCTGCATTAATGGTGATGTGCAGTGGCAATAACTTTGCAGATCTTTGTCTCCTGATGTGGCTTGTCCTTTACCTGCCGTATGTCTGAATGTCATTGGCTCTTTATGCCATGTTGGATTCCAGCTGCTCTGGACTTCACCAGCTGGGTTATGTATTGGGCTCCAAGTGATGGGCTTGGGTTGTTCATAGTGGGCTATAGTCTTTGTGGGCTTACCCACGTCAATCTATAAAGGAACATGATGATTTAACATTTATTTTGATTTTCAAAACTTTAAAACGTCAACTTTCAAATTGAAAAAACTAAGGAAAAAAAAAATGTGTGCACAATAGAAAAAAGGTTTTTCTTTTTAATTTGAAAAATCAAAAAAAATGTGTGCACAATAATTTTTTTTTTTTTTGGGTGCAAAACTGAAAATTTTGTGTCTGTAAAGGAGCACGATGATGAAACATTGATGTGCAAAACTTAAAAAAGAAAACTTTAAAAATGAAACAACTGATAATGTAATATGTTTTAAAACAGGAAAAAAAACTGTTAACGTTCTCGGTTTTATTGGATAGTTGAACTAAACTAATAAGTAGAAGGGCAAAAACTTTTAATTTCATGCTCTTTTTTTATTTTTATCAATTAGTGAAACAATTATCTGGAACATTATTATGCAAAATTGATAATATTTTTAGTTTTAAAAATTTAGAAAAACTGATAATATTCTCAGTTTTACTAAATAGAACTTATTTGTTCAAAAAATCTTAAATATGACATGAACTACCATAACATTGTAAATATGACTTTTAAGTAATTATTTCTTTGTTTTATTTGTTTTAAATAAATAAAAAAAAAGGCGACATTTGACATAAGGAAAAGCAACTAAGCAGTGGCAGAGCTAAGAAATTAAGTTGAGGGGACACTTTATAATTTTAATTTGTTTTGGTGATCAACAATAAAATAATAATAATTTTATAAGTTAAATTTAAGTATAAAAATTAATTATTCATTATTAATAGCAACAAATCAAAATTCTATAATAATGTGGAGTAACTTGATACGCAATAGTAATGTAAGTAAGCAATTTTAGCACAAAAATTTCAAATTAAAATTCTTAATTTTAGAAAATAGAAACAAATCATTTATAGAAAAAATCATTATAAAGGTTCTTTAATTTTTATTTGATAGAAAAATACTAGAGAGATATTATTGATTATAAAGATGTGTTTTGCATAGAAATTATTAGATAGTTCCAAAATATTATGTGGTGTTGCTAACATAATGATTCTGATATTAGAAATCACACGTGATTCACCTATTGTCTTTCAACTACCTAACATGAATGAGTTACAATGTTTCATTCATAAAATTTCACACTATATTATTGATTTAGACCACAACGTGGTGCTCCAAGAGTACCAAATATACTACATATTGTGAACTATGCAAAAAAATTCCCTAGCCAAAGAGCATAAGTGAGAAGACACATTTTATATATGCAAATAAATAAATAAAAACTGAAGGGGCATGTGACCCCCTAGCTCTTCTTTAGCTCCGCCACTGTAACTAAGGCTTGGACACCAAGTGAGTTGTTCACTTTATATAATAAGCGGGTGGTACACGTGATGCGTGTGCAACTCAGATAAGTAAGAATAAAAACAAATAATAAAGAAATTAGTATCATAATATGTATGTTGTCTAAGTAGTAAGAGTGTTCTTAATGAAATTTAAGGTCTTAGGTTTAAACTTTACTCCTGCCTTTGAATAATAATTTTTTATCTTAGGATATAAAAATTTGCCACGTAACAGAAGGAGAAACCATTAAACTTTTGGATAGATAGATAGATAGTATAGTATAGATATAAATAATCCCGCATTGGGGGGTGTATTCTCTTAGATCTCAAGTTCAAATTCTACTAGGTGCTATCAAGTTCAACTTTCACTAGGTGTTATCAACTTTTTGGGGCCACGTCCGTGGGTTCTACCCAAGATTCACTCGATCCACATGGAGAGAGCCCTTTCCGTAGATCCTGAGATTAGTCGAGATGCATATAAACTGGCCTGGACGTCGGGTCGTTAAAAAATAGTATAGATATAAATATTTTGACATTATATGTTTTTAGTTGGTCATCTTTAAAATTAGAAAAAAAATCAAATTAGTAATAGTTTGAAAAAATAATTACAAATCAATGATAGACTTCATAAATATTAATAATTAAAATTATAAATTTTTCATAAACTTCCATTATTTTTAAAAAAAGTTTAATTATGTAATTTCCCCTTCAAATATCATTTGTAGAATTTTTTTTAGTATGATGTTAGCGAAGCAAAAGTGAAAAACGTTATGGTGATGGCATAGTGACGAATGTTCTAGCAGTCGCCAACATTATGAAACCAATGACGACATATTATATATGGTTTTTTTTTTTTTTTTTGAACAGTGTTTATATATGGGTTTGGCTTTTCTTAAATTGACAAACATCGAGCTAGGCTTGATCAGCATTATATAGTAAGAGTATATGTGTCATCCCATATCCGGCAAAGCCCTACATCAAGTCTAATCTAGCCATCCCAAATATAGCGACTCTGGTTTTGACTCGACTCTTGTTGTATTCTGGACTCGGGCTTGTGGTTTCTGAATGTTATTCATTGTCGTTTCCTCTTATTCTTACTTGAGTTTGGCTATTTGGTTGTATAAAGCGTGTTTGGAACAAGTTGGTTGCTTGGTTTTCAAACCTTATGTTGCCCATATTTTTGGTCCTCTGCTTCAGCGGCAATTCTTGCGCTTGAGCGGGCTTTGCAAGCTCTCAGTACTTTTGTAAGTCTACAAAACCACTGGGAGAGTGTATTCTACGCTCGAGCGGTCCTTTCTACACTCGACCGGCCGTCCTTGCGCTCGAGCGTTGGTCTATTATCTACAAAACTATTGGATGTGTGTATTTTGCGCTCGAGTGTCACTTCCTGCGCTCGAGCGGTAATGCCCTTTTGTTTTGTGTCTTGGCGTTCGAGCGTCACTTCTTGCGCTCGAGCGAGCTATGCGTATATCAGTTCATGAAAACGACTTTTTATATCACTTTTCAAATCTATTTCATTCCAAACCCTAAAGTTGAGACCCTCTCTCTCTAAAACCTACATTCTCTCTACTTATTCATATAGATCTAGTGATTTCTCCACCCGTGTGCCTTTGTTAAAAATGTAGTGTGCATCAAGAGCTCTCTTTTGGTCCGATTAAAGTTTGGTTTTGGCGGCTTTGAAGTTTCTCCATCTCTTCCTTTGGTCTTCTAACCTTGAGGTAAGGATTTTCTGTACTTTCATATGACTTTTAACTTAGTTATGTGTTATGTAACAATGGTAGGATTTTGGTGTACCATGAACAAACCTAAGGTTTGGGTATTAAATCAAAAGAGGGGTTTCTAAGTGAATGAGTTATAAACGGTTATGGGGTTGAATATGAGGTTATATTGTGACAACTTAGTTGATTTTGGCATTTGGGTTGATATTTGGGAAAGAGGGACTTTGCCCTAAAATATTTCAAATATTTATTTTGTATAAATAAATGGAATTGGAATTGAAATGTGAAATTGAATGGATGTTGACATAAACGGTGGAGAAGGATATGTATTATCACTCACTTATGAAATTTTGAATAAACTATCTGTCTTGAGATTGAATATCTGTTTAGAAATATTTGTATTGGGCTATTGGTAAAGGATAGCTATGCTTGTTGTAGAAACTGCGTGAGGATTAGGTAAATTGAAACTAATCTCTTGTTGGTTGTCATTGAATATGACTGTGTTCTAAATACATTGTATATGTATGATGTTTGGGAGGAGAAAATGGATGTACCCCATGTTTAGGAGGAGAAAGGGGATGGACTCCATTGAATTAAGTTGGCCTGTGTGTCCAGGGTGAAAGTCTCGAAACCACGCATATACATGGGTGCCGATTCCCGTGGACGAAATTTCCGCAAAATGGGAAATTGAAGTGTTTGTGTGATTGTTGTGCTGCTGATTAGAGAACCACTGAGTTGTAGTCTCAATTGGGTTGTTTGGAGAATAATGAAATTTGCTCATAAGTTGAGATAAAATGAATTGACGTAATGAAATTAAGATAACAAGAATTGGGATATAAAATTTGGCATATTGTGATTTTGTAAAACTTGAATGATTTACTACGGGCATTGTATATGCACACTTTACTTGTATCTTTGTTAAAACTCATATATTGTGTTTGATTGTTTCTATTGGGTTTTGACTCACCTTAGTTGGGAAAAACCATTTTTAGGTGTTGGTAGTATGCCTCCACCAAGGCAGTAGCTTGGAGGGATTTGGAGCAAGAGCTTCTATTTTTGTTGTATCTATCTTGTATAGCCAAGGGCTTAAATTTGTGTTGAGCTAGGCTCATTTTTGTTGTAACCAAGCAGCGGCTTGGAAAGATATAAGCCATTAAGGCAAATGAATATCTGTGTAACTTTCATTCCTTCTTGTATTTGTCTCTCATGTATATTAAACTCTGATGAGTGAAAGCATGTTAATTCCATTATATTTTTGCTTATGAGATGAGTTTGTGTATTTATTTCTAGGGGCGTTACACCAAACCCTACTCTAAAAAATATCTAAATCGCAAGTCCGCCTACTTAACCTAGCAGATATGAACTACTAATATTTTTTTTCCCGTCTTGAAGGGCTATTAAATTATTTAAAATTTTTAATAATTATTTGAATTTAAAATAATAATCAGCTTGTTTGGTTGTTTTCAGAAAACACTTTTCAGAAAATTTTACTATTTTATTTTCTGTATTTTTTTTTATTTCAATGAATTTATTTAATATTTTAAACAATTTTTTTAATTTTTAGATACAGCTAATATAAATACACTTAAAAAGTATAATATTTGTGAAAAAAATCTTTAAAAAAATTCACTAGATACCAAAAAAACAATATATATATATATATATGAAAATTTAATACATTTTTTATATTTTTGTGTATTTTTTAATTTTTAAAATATTTTTTCACAAATATTTTACTATTTAGATACATCTAAGTAAAGTGCATCTAAAAAAGTAAAAAAATTGCTTAAAATTTTAAAAATGTTCACTAAAAACAAAGAACACGAAAAATAAAATCCTCAATTACCAGAAAACTGAATTAAGAAAATTGAAACCAAAGATACTGAATAAAATTCAATTATAAAGTGAATATAACGTTTTAAGAAGTGCTTTAATTTAAGATATAAAAAGAAGTATATATATATATTCTTTATTGATTATTCTTTTTTTAATTTGTTTTGTAACTAAATAATATAAAAATTAAAATTAATATTTTTTAATGGGCGGGCTAGGCTGAGCTGGGCTAAAACTCTTTATTATGTATCATGTATGTTCAAGTAATAAGGGTCTTATTTTTCAAATTAAAGGTCTTGGTTTCAAGTCCTAATGTCTTCTTTATATAATTTTGTAATTTTGTAATTTTTTATTTTTATGATTGGCGAAAGTAAGTAGTTAGTTGTTAGATTAGCACATTAAGGAGTTGAAACTCACACCCATGCACATCTTGCAAGAAATTGGCTATGTTTGGTTTGTGTTTCGAACCATGATTCCACACTAATAATCAACCCTTTGTTTGTTTACAATTTTCAAATCATGATTCTAAATCAATTTCAAAACACATTTTGAAAACATGTTTGGCAAACTAGAGAGTTTTTTGAATTTTTGGTGTACCCTGTTGTCCGCCCGAACATCCGCCTAGACAGTTTTTGAATTGTTGGGTTTACCTGGTCGTCCTCTTGGACGTCCGACCGGTTGACCAGAACAGTGTTTTTTTTTTTTTTTTGGCAATTGGATCTTGTTATTTGGAAAAAAAATATATATATATTTGGTTTTGATATTTTTTACATATAGAAAATATTTTTTTGAGACCAAAATGACAAATTATTTGGACATTTATTTAAAATTACAAAAAAAATTTCAAATAAAAATTAATTTGTCACAATAATTTTTAAAAAATAAAACAATAACAATATTTTTCTTTAATATTTTAAATAAAAAATATTTTGGAATTTTTTTAATTTTTAAATAAAAAAATTATTTTTTGTCAATAATTATTTATTTGAATTGAATTTTAAAACGAGTTTAGTTATGAGTTTCAAATAGAATTTTCAATAGAGTTTTAAGTTGTGTGTTTGGTAATGAGTTATAAGTTTTTGAATTAAGTTTTGAAAACTCTTTTCAAAACTCATAATCAAATAATTTTTCACAAACTGAACACTTATTTCAAAATTTCAACACTCAATTCAAATCATAATTCAAAACTCTTTTCAAAACTCATAACCAAATTTTTTTTTTTTCTTTTCAAATCATAATTCGAAAACTCACAAACTCAAAATATAACTCCACACTCAAATTATAATTCTAAACACAAACCAAATGCTACCTTGCTTTTCCCATTCCACTTCTAAAATTGGAACCCAAGATCTCCTTCTTAGGAGAGACTTAGTGGCTAAAGGGTTAGCCAACTAGATTAGAACTTCTTAATTATATAATTTTGTATTTTTAAATAAGCTAGAAGGGTGTTTTAAAAAATTAAAATATTACATTGTGTCAACACCATCGGGTGGCTTTAAATGCACCCCATTTTGTTGGTTTGGACACCCAAAATTTCATTTTGAAAAAAAAAAAAAAAAAAAAAAAAACCATGTTATCCTTTTATTCAATTACTAAATGGGATTTTTATTTATAAGTGGAAATTTGTTTAATGTGAAATTCTGTGAAATTTCTTATAGTTTCAAAAGTCCTATTTAGATAAGATTGTGTTCCATGAGATCTTATGATGTGTAAATTAGTGTTGGCATTAGACTATTGTACCCTTAGTTTGTTCCCATTTTCAAAATTATATTTTATACTTCCTATATCCTATTTGCCATTTTTTTGCGAAGGTCATCCCCATTAGGCAATTGTGCATTTCTTCACAATCGGAAAATCACTTTGATTGCGGGATTTATTGTGTTTCAAAATTTCGGATTAAATGTGTACGGGGGCGAAATATCCTTTGCTCTCCGTACGCCTTGCACTCCAAGCTTCACTTGACGGCGTCACACCTGGCAACACAGAAACGGTGAGCTGCCCGGCGGGGGTGGTGCCGGAAAGCCCCTCCGACGATCAAGTTAGGTCACTTGAAGAAGAAGAAGAAGAAGAAGAAGAAGAAGAGCACTGTTTAGAGAGAGAGAGTTTTTTTCAGATCGCATACCTCCAACGTTCCCTTTCTTCCCCTTTTCTAGGCTGGCCATGCTGCCTCAGAGGTAGCGCTCGCACTACCTCTGCTGTCCTTCCTGGACAGGGTGCTGTACTGCCCTCTCACTTCCTTACACGTGTAAAGGCCAAAACCTCCAAACAACGATGGCCAAACTGCCAAACGGTATTGACGCACACCATTGGCGGGTTTCTCCTCTCACACACCAATTGGACCTGACAATTCCCACGAGCTAGGCATAGCCCGGTCAGTTCCATCCCCAATTCCGGCCGACAATCAGGGTCGAGCTCAAAAACCAGCCCGGTTGCACGGCCCAAAGACTTCTCAAGCCATGACTTAGCTCGGCCCGTCTGCTCAGTGCGAATTCCCCTCACAATTGCCCCTTAATTCCATCGGTTGCAACCTGATTGGGATTACTTCATTTTTGTGTAACTTCATTTCAGCTTAATTTGTCATTAAGCTTCATGATATCTCGGCCAAGTTTTATCACTTTGCTTCCAGGACCGTGCACAGCTCGACCCAATATATGGCGCTCCAATAACACAATATGCTTCATTTTTGCATTTGGTAAAATAGGTGTGGGCCAGGCCTTCACTTTTCCAAAACCAAACCAATTTTGTAATGAAAGTGTTTGGTGGGCCATGCCTTGCATTATCATGGAATGAATTTCCTTACTTGGAAAACTTGCCCGTGCACTTATTCAACAAACAACATATTAATTAATATGTTAATGTTTGGTGGGTCCGCCTTGCTTGCCATACATGGTAATGGCATACATGTATTCTTTGACTTTGCTCGTGCATGAATTCAATCAACAAACATATTAGTCAATATGTTTGTGCTTGGAGGGTCCACCATGAAGCCTCGAAACAATCTAATACTAAGGTAGAATTCCATTGCTAACCGAACCACTGATGTGTTTCCAATAAACTGAGTTAAAATAAATCATCACCACCGAGCTAACAACAAGCCGAGCAATGGGCCGTGCAGAGAATTTCAAGCCAAACCAATTTCAAGGCGGGGCCCAAGTCTTGGCTTTTTCCAAGCTAACAACAACAAGCACAGCCGAGCAATGCTAAAATAGTCATGCAAAGTAATCAAAATAAATAAATGTGCAAGGCATGACCGTGCAGAGAATTTCAAGGCGGGGCCCAAGTCTTGGCTTTTTCCAAGCCAAACCAATTTCATGATGAGAATGCTCGGTGGGTCCATTTGAAAATTTAGCTCCTGCACCAATCTAATAACAAACATATTAAACATATTAATTAATATGTTTGTGCTTGAGGGCCCCACAATAAAGCTTTGAAGCAGCCCAATGCTTTGATGAAAATTCCACTGTGACCGAGCAACTTTCTGTCTCAATAAACCGAACCCACTACCGAGTTATTTTGCATCAACTCACCATTCTTCAATTCTGAGACCGAGCTAGGAACTGCACGCATAACCGAGCTATAATTGCTCGTGCTCTCCACCGAGTTATGGACTTCACTTGCTAATTTTGCAACCGAACATACCGCTCATTTTTCAACAGTTGAGCCAATTGCCTTTGGGTAATAACACTTGCTCCAAAACCGAACTAAATTCCTTTAGCTCTACAGCGGAGCTAAGAATGTTGCCCCTGGCTAATAACCGAGCTACCTCAAAATTATCATCTCGTGGCGCTCTTCAACCGAGTCACCGGGCTATTTTCTCAACAAAAATTTTTAACCGAGCTATATTGGCTAATTCCGCTTTAGAGTGAGCTCGCCAAGAGCAACTGCTAATTTTAGTGAGGAATTTGCAAATCTCAGATGACATCCACTTTGAGCTAGCCAATGAGAGGATAGAGCCTTGGGGCCGAGTTGATTCGGACCCCTTTACATTTACCTTGAACGTCTTTGTGCTACTCTTTTTTCTGGAGCTTTATGCAAATCTCGAACAAATCTTCAACTTTTTTTGGTCGAGCTAAATCATCTCGGCCAAAAGCATTAGGAGTTGATCAAAACATCAAAAGCCTTGGCCGAGCTAAATCATCTCGGCTAAAAATCTTCGAAGTTGAACCAATCATCAAAAAGCCTTAGCCGAGTTAGATCATCTCGACTAAAAGCTATCAATGTTGAACACATCAACTTTTTCATCTCGGTCAAAAGTCTTGGAATTGAACAAAACATCAAAAGCCTTGGTCGAGCTAAATCATCTCGGCAAAAAAGCTTGGAGTTGAACAAAACATCAACCTCCATGGCCGAGCAAAATCATCTCGACCAAGAGCTTTCGAAGTTGAACATGACATTAACTTCCTTGAGCGAGCTAAATCATCTCCGTCAAAAATCTTGGAGCTGAACAAGTCATCAACTCATTTGGTCGAGCAGCATCCGCTCTTACTGTTTTCCCCCCAGTCTGGGCTCCTGCTTTAAACTTACACAAGCAAAGCAGTGACCCAGACTAGATGGGATGCCCCTAGACCGTGTTCACTCGTCGGTTGGAATTCTCTTCGACTGAACAAATCATCAGTTTTTTTACCGAAAGTTGGCGAGCAAAATCGGTTTGTCAACTTCTTGGAAAGCAAAATCAACTTAGCTCGTCGTGCATTTTCAACGTTGGCGAGCAAAGTCAGCTTACATCTTGGCAAACAAAATCAGCTATGTAACTTGCTTCTTGGCGAGCAAGATCAGCTCGGCAAGGAACTCCAAGGTTGGCGAGCAAGGTTAGCTTGGCGACTTTCTTCTTCGCGAGCCAGATCAGCTCGACAAGGAACTCCATGGTCGGTGAGCAACGTCAGCTCGGCGACACACTTCTTGGCGAGCAAAATTAGCTCGGCAAAAAAATCCAAGGTCGGCGAGCAAGGTCCGCTTCGCGACTTGCTTCTTGGCGAGCAAAATCAGCTCGGCATGGAACTTCAAGGCCGGAGAGCAAGGTCCGCTCCGCGACTTACTTTCTTGGCGAGCAAGATCAGCTCGGCGAGGAAGTCCACGGTCGGGGAGCAAGGTCCGCTCAGCGACTTACTTCTTGGCGAGCAAAATCAGCTGGGCAAAGAACTCCAAAGTCGGCGAGCAAGGTCAGCTCGGCGACTCACTTCTTGGCGAGCAAAATCAGCTCGGCAAGGAACTCCAAGGTCGGCGAGCAAGGTCTGCTCGGCGACTTACTTCTTGGCGAGCAAGATCAGCTCGGCGAGGAAGTCCACGGTCGGGGAGCAAGGTCCGCTCAGCGACTTACTTCTTGGCGAGCAAAATCAGCTGGGCAAAGAACTCCAAAGTCGGCGAGCAAGGTCAGCTCGGCGACTCACTTCTTGGCGAGCAAAATCAGCTCGGCAAGGAACTCCAAGGTCGGCGAGCAAGGTCTGCTCGGCGACTTACTTCTTAGCGAGCAAAATCAGCTCGGTAAGGAACTCCAAGGTCGGCGAGCAAGGTCCGCTCGGCGACTTCTTGGTGAGCAAAATCCGCTCGGCAAGGAACACCAAGGTCGGCGAGCAAGGTCCGCTCGGCGCCTTACTCCTTGGCGAGCAAGATCAGCTCGGCAAGGAACACCAAGGTCGGCGAGCAAGGTCCGCTCGGCGCCTTGCTTCTTGGCGAGCAAGATCAGCTCGACAAGGAACACCAAGGTCGGCGAGCAAGTTCCGCTCGGCGCCTTGCTTCTTGGCGAGCAAGATCAGCTCGGCAAGGAACACCAAGGTCGGCGAGCAAGTTCCGCTCGGCGCCTTGCTTCTTGGCGAGCAAGATCAGCTTGGCAAGGAACTCTAAAGTTGATTAAAACCATCAACAAACCTCTTGCCGAGTAAAATCCATCCGACAAGGAATTTCAAAGTTGATAAAATCTTCAATGAACCCCTTGCTGAGCAAAATCCGTCCGGCAAGGAATTTTGATCTTTCCATCAAAATGATCGTTAGTTGCCCCTAGGGCCGAACTAAATCCGCTTGGCGAGGCATACATACAACAATTCTCAAGAAAATAGTCTACTTGTTTCATTGTGCCAATGGCAAAAAGGGGTTACAGGAACAGAACCAAGAACAAAACTTTAGATTGGCAGAGCTTGATGTTCTAGAAATGGATCAGCCATTTACAAACTGCGATTTTTATGCCCCTTTTCCTCGGTCTTCTTACAGACTTATTCCAAAAACCGAACTCCCTATATCTCTTCCATGGTGGTTTGCATGGCCATCATCTTGTTCTCTATTACCGAACTTGCTGTCACGGTAGCAGCGGCTGCATCGTCTTCGACTCGGATGTACTCATTAATGCGTTGCATGAGCAACTCCATGGTCGTCGGTTGATTCATTGTGAGCGAGTCTCGCAGCCTATGTCTGACTGGGAGACCACGCTTGTATTGGGTAATCGCCATATTGGTGGGGCAGTCGAGGATCTCATTGTAGGTTTCCCAGTACTTCGCATTGTATGCCTTCAAAGAACCTCCAGACTCCATCTTGATGCCCAGGAGATGGTCGACCTCCTTTGGTGTTCGAGTGTTGGTTTTGAATCTGGTGACGAAGGCTTCTGCTAGTTGCTGCCACCCCTCGATACTCCCCTCTGGGAGCCTTTCGAACCACTTCAAGCCCAGCTCACCCAAGCTTGCTGGGAATATGAGGCACATCAAGGCGTCATTGCGTTGGTGTCCAGCCATTACTTGCCGATAATGACTAACATGCATGTACGGATCCGTCTTGCCGTCGTACAAAGTGAACTTTGGCTGGTGGAATCCGGCAGGGCGGCGTACTCTCGATCTCTGGAGATAACGGCATGGCTGTAAGTCTTGCCAACTCTTTGTCCACCAGCGTAGGGGCCACCACTCTGGGTGCCGGCATCACCACTTCTTCACTACAGTGAACTGGAACACTCAACCTCTGGAGCGCCGGCACCCTCTGAGCCTCTCGACGGCGCGCTCTCTCCTCCAACACATCCCTGAGATCCCTGGAACGGGTGGAGGCAGAGTATCGCGACGTCGACGACGGGTGTGAGGGACGGTAGGTACTGTCGCGAGTGAGAGATTTGCCCACCTGTGGTTGGAGTCCCCAACTCTATAACTCCGGGTGACACAGAGAGAGTGCAACCTTTCTTGGCGGCGACTGCCATAGTGGGGAGATGGGGTGCGCTCACTGAGGTTGCTCTCTCCAAACAACACCCTTCCCCTTGATCTGGCATTTCAGCACCTCTATTTCAGTCGCCATCTTACGAATGAGGGCATCCTGGTCCTTGAGTTTGTGCTTCAGGCGCTGTGCATGCGACTCCCCTCGCCGTCGACAGCCCTCTGGACTCTTCGAGCGATCAATACTCCTTGCGCGTTTGTCTCGCGCACCCCTCGAAGAGGTCTGTAGGCCAGCCATGGCTGGAATAGCAGGGGCGCCTTCTCTCCGTCGAACAGACTCTGGCGTGACACCATCGACGACGGACAGCAGAGTTTCTTCGTTGTTTGCCATGGAAAAGGCCGGAAAAGCTTGAAGAGCAAGGTTTGTGTATCAAACTTCTTCCCACAGACGGCGCCAATTGTACGGGGGCGAAATATCCTTTGCTCTCCGTACGC
Organism: Camellia japonica; assembly: GCA_030407325.1. Taxonomy (NCBI): domain Eukaryota; kingdom Viridiplantae; phylum Streptophyta; class Magnoliopsida; order Ericales; family Theaceae; genus Camellia; species Camellia japonica. The sequence continues at coordinate 115,620,449 of JAPPVO010000031.1, forward strand.
CTTGCACTCCAAGCTTCACTTGACGGCGTCACACCTGGCAACACAGAAACGGTGAGCTGCCCGGCGGGGGTGGTGCCGGAAAGCCCCTCCGACGATCAAGTTAGGTCACTTGAAGAAGAAGAAGAAGAAGAAGAAGAAGAGCACTGTTTAGAGAGAGAGAGTTTTTTTCAGATCGCATACCTCCAACGTTCCCTTTCTTCCCCTTTTCTAGGCTGGCCATGCTGCCTCAGAGGTAGCGCTCGCACTACCTCTGCTGTCCTTCCCTGGACAGGGTGCTGTACTGCCCTCTCACTTCCTTACACGTGTAAAGGCCAAAACCTCCAAACAACGATGGCCAAACTGCCAAACGGTATTGACGCACACCATTGGCGGGTTTCTCCTCTCACACACCAATTGGACCTGACAATTCCCACCGAGCTAGGCATAGCCCGGTCAGTTCCATCCCCAATTCCGGCCGACAATCAGGGTCGAGCTCAAAAACCAGCCCGGTTGCACGGCCCAAAGACTTCTCAAGCCATGACTTAGCTCGGCCCGTCTGCTCAGTGCGAATTCCCCTCACAAAATGGATGTGAATATGGCGGATAATCGATGGAGGTCTCATGGTTGTATGTTTTGCATTCATCAGCTTGTGAGAAGAATTGGTTATCACCAAGAGGTATGTGTATTTTTTTGTAGGCTGTCTTTGTTGTGTTACTGTTTGGGTAACTATATGCAGTCCACATAAAGTTCTGCCTTCAACATCATCTACTAGTGTTATAATTATTGAAATAAACAAAAAAAATGCATGGCATATTGTTGATGTTTGGCTGTTTAAATGTCACATTCACATTGTCGACGTATAGCTACGAACAAGATTTGAGGATGCATTCAAATACTAGCTAAGCACGTCAATGTCACACTCACCATAAAAAAAAAATAAAAAAATGCATTCGCAGATACAAATATCATTGTGTTTCGCCACCAATTACTACTACTAGAAGACCCAAGTGTTGACTTACAAAATGTATCAATACGAACCCACATTAGTTGATATCACATTCTGTTTTCAATGTATCAATGGATTCAATTTATGCGACTCTATCACATTCTATTTTCAAAAGTCATTTACACATTGTCATTAAGATTTGAGGGTACACATTTGAGGATTCCCATTGTCACATTCCATTTTTCCACATTAGATTCAATGTTCACATCACATCACATTGACTTCATAAGTGTGTACACTTTTACATTGCTTCGTAGTCTAGAACCAACGATTGGTGGACGTTCTGAGTGCATCACTGTCTCATTGCCTAATTGGATTACGCACATGAGAATGTGACTTTCACATTCAATGTGAACTCACATTTATCTTGGGCTGTATATATTTCATATGAACAATGGATCCGTTTCTCTTTCAAACTGTGCCAATAAACTTGACGCAACAGCTACTAACTTGTCAATCCATCATATTCCATTTATGTTTCACAATAAATCAGGTTGATGTAAACTGCCACTGCGTTCACATTAACCTAGGTTAAGACATTAACGTTGTCAAGGACAACAAATGTAGCAGCTTGAAAGTCCCTTAACTTGTACATATTTTAATGAAACATAAAATGGGGATGGCAACACTACCATTATACACCACACCACAGTCAAAGTCCCAACCACATAGATATAATCACAATCTATGGTAATATTGGATTTTTCATATATGGAACGTCAATTTTAAAATTCAAATTCTCAACCACATAGATATGATCATAATCTATGGTAATATTGGATTTCTCATATATGAAACATCAATTTTAAAATTCAAAATACAAAAAATGTGTCTTTATTTGGTTCAGAAATATGATATTGTCCAAAATTAGTGATTGAATCAAGGAAATTTTGAATATCTTTATCTAAACACCTCAGGCATTTTTAACATCTCCACACCATCTATTCTGCCTCTCATTTGGTCTTCGTAGTGGCACTATTGGTAGTGGAAAATGGGTGGTTTGATAGTGGTAGTGACTTTTTATGATGGGATATGTAGCGGTTTTGGTGATGATAGTTATCGGTGGTGATTCATGGCGATGATGGAGATTCTCACTAGAAGGGAGGGTGAAGATGGTGGTAAGGCTTTATTTTATTCCTAAAACACCTCTAATTCTGTAATTGATTTTGGAAGGTATCAAACTTAAAACTAAAATGACACAAAATGCATATCTCAAGAATACAAAGTAAATTTAACCCTATTAAGATTTAAATTATATGTATGCAATAACCTATGCAATTTTTCAATCTTAATTCTTAAGGAGAATTCTATTATACACGCGACCATACCATATGCACCCTTACTTACACAATTTTCTTATTTAGTTATAACTAATTTTTTTCTTTAGTTATGACATTATTTTAAGATATTTGGTGATGTCTTTTTTGTGTTTGGCTATGACTTTTTATTTTTTATTTTAGTTATAATTTAGAAAGTATAAAATCATATAATTTTTCTTTATAGTTATGGGTTACATATGGTACATGTAGTCTTTCACTGTTCTTAATAATAAATTTAGTGATGGATTATGCTCAATTCAAAGTCTAGAAGTTCACAATTTTCACCCAACCACAAGTGTGCCTAGTCAATCCACCTTGAATTCATTCTAGTCAATCCACCTTGAAGTCATTTCATTCATAATTGAGGGACTTGACTAATTAAGCCCATGACTGTAGGCTGTGGCACCCACTCGGGGACTAGGAATCTTAAAACACAAGGGTGCCCATCTCTCTCCATTCCCCACCTTCAAAGTCTCCTAGAATCTTGTCTTTTGTAACTAAAACACAAGGGTCCCTAGTCAATCCACCTTAAAACACAAGGGTGCCTAGTCAATCCACCTTGAAGTCATTCTAAACACAATCTTGTCTTTTGTAACTAAAGTAGCTACCCCACTACATGTGAGTCATGTTTTAAACTTCTCTCTCTTTCCCATTCTCTCTCCCCCTCCATATGCAAACAAAATCCTGGGTGACCCCACAACATATCTCATTTCATTAGCTATCACTGAAATGTTTGGAGAGAAATCCCTTTGATGCACATCTCTCATTTCACATTGTTGTCCTCTCTTTTGTGCTTCCTAATCTTCTACATCTAACATTAAATGCCACTTGTTAAAGCTTCATGGAAAAGATCAGTGGTTTGGGCCTCATTCCACCAATCATTGGTCTATTTGGTACAATTTAAATAAGTTATTTATAGCTTAATTTTTAGTTTGGACGTCTTTGTTAAATCGTCTGGTGCAATTTCTACTTATAGCTTATTATACAGAAATAATTTAAATGAGATGATCATCTGAGAATTAGAGGAGGGATACTTTTGATTTATGCTTTCTAATGATAAACTTTTAGCTTATAATAAGATGTACCAAACAGATCCATTGTTGTTGTCATTATTATTAGTATTTCTTTTTATTTTTTATTACTATAACCCAAATTCTCTCTAATTCTGACGGTCTAGTTGGGCTCGTGGGGCACACTATGTATTTAATTTTAATGATTTAATTCATTTATTTCGTAAGTTACTGTGTGCAGATCATTTATAAAAATATAATTTGATACGATTGTTATAATTATATTATTTTATCAATTTTCTTCTTCTTCCTCTTCTTTTTCTTAAAATAAAAATAAAAATAAAATATAATAAAATAAAAGATTGTAAATATGAGTTTAAAAATAGACCGTTAATGTTTTGAAGACAAATATGGTGAAAACAATATGACTACAATTAGGGGTTGTTTGGAGTGTCCTAAATAAATGTACTTTTTATCTTTTTGGACTAAAAAAATGAGATTGAAAATATAGATGTTTGAGTTAACTTTTTGACTTTTTATGGGAAAATGTGTAATAAAAAATTGTAAAAATTGATTTGTAGGGAAAAATTCGAATTGGGAGTTGTGCGGCCGTAATTGTTGACTTTTGGTGAATAGTGTTAACTTTTTAACTTTTTGAGTAACTTTTTGACTTTTTGACTTTTTTACAAGTTTCAAATTTGGCCTTAATAAATCAGTCTAATTATTTTTATAAATAAACCAATTAGATTATCAAATTAGGTCGATGGTGACTCTTGAGACAAAGTTGGGTTCTTATTCTTAACAGTTAGAAGTTCATTACTTAATACACAGATTTTTTTCTAAGAGCAGAAAGTAAAAAATTATTTGATTAATACCACTCTAGTAGGATTACAGGGTGATTTGTCTTACTCTGTCATATTCTTATTATTTTTCCCATAACATGTTATATCATTAAAATCAATGAACAAAAAATATGAGACAGATAATAATATAATGGAATAAACAATATTTTTCTTTTGTTGATAACAAAAAAAAATCGAAAGACTTCAGACAAAGACTTCTAGAATATTTGCCAATAAAATTATTAAGAATGAAAAAATGTGATTTACATTTAATTGAAACATTGTAAGGTTTATATACAGATCTGAACTACAAAATGACATTTGTTGATAGAATTCTAAATATATAATATTATTCACTTTGTTTTCTATTTTTTATTAATTTTTTCGTTTTTAATGAATTTTTTAAAATTTTTTAAGTTTTTTTTTTTTTTAGATACACTTAATATGAATATAATAAAAAAGTATAATATTTGTGAAAAAATCTTTACAAAATTCAATAAATACCAAAAATATAAACAAATATATAGAAATTCAATACATTTTCATATTTTTGTGTATTTATTGATTTTTTTAAAATATATTTTTACAAATATTTTACTTTTTAAGTACATTTAGGTTATGTGCATCTAAAAAACAAAAAATTTACTTAAAATATTAAAAACATTCACTAAAAATGAAAAAATCAATTATCAAAAAATTAAATTTAAAAATTTAAAACCAAACAAGATGATTGCTTCTTTAATGCACCATGCATTGTCGTTGTTTCCTTGATCTTTCAAGTAACAAATTAAAGTTGTGATGGAAATTTTTTTGATTTGCAATTGAATGGAACCACCAGTTGCTTTTTTTTGTGGTGTGTTTGGGTCACTGTATATGAAGAAACTTGTCCAGCCAAATTCAGAAATAAAATTCTGGTTTCTTGACACATCCAATTTGAATGACACCAATTTCAGAGTATATATAGAACTAATTTTATACTTAGATTTGTTTGGTGCAACTTTGGTAATAAAAAAACGGAAGTTTAAAATATTATTCTCTTAGCTTTTAAGTAATTAATCTTTTTTAACTTATTTAACTTACTTTGATTCATACACGGCGATCCCATGTGCGTATTAATGGGTGCCATGCCCCCATGAACTTATTAAAAACCCATAAAAAAATATTTATTTATATTGTCAATATTTTATTTAGGCTTTGTTTATTTCCAACATAAAATATTTTACACAAAAAAATATTTTTCTTACAAATTAATTTTACACCAAAAATAAACGTATTTTTTCGTTCTATTTTTTGGCATTTGGTTGACACTTTAAACAAAATTATTTTATTATCTAAAAGAGAAATTTTGATTCAATAAAGTGTTATTTATGACTTTTTAGTGAGTTAAAATACTTTTTTTGAAAAGGCTAAATGTATTAAAAATGTATTGAGTGAGAGTCAATTTTATAAAAACTAACGTATGGAATTTTTAAAGGTAAGTCATTAACTAAACAATAAAAAATGAGTAAAATATTTTTAACAAAAACATATTAGATCAAAACAAACAGAACCTTAATGTAATTTGATATCATTAAAAAACCCACTGTAAGCGCCTTTTTCAGTCCTTGAAGCCTTTACAAATTTGATTGATGATACCAGCCTTTTCCTAGTTGGTCTAGCCAAGTCCATCAAATAGATTAACATCCATTACAGGGGGAAAGAAAAATATATAAAAATATTTCAAATATATGAGATATATATTGGTACTAGCAATTAGCACAAGCGATATACGCACAATTTAAATAAGTAAAATAAAATAAAATATTTATTGAATATTATATGCTACTTAAAAATGAAAAAATTGATAATGTTCTCTATTTTAAAGTTGAAAAAAACAACTATTAATGTTCTCGATTTTAGTAGATAGTTGAATCAAACCGATAAGTAGAAGGGCAAAAACGTTTAATTTCATTCTCTGTTTTTTTTTTATCAATTAGTGAAACAATTATCTGCACATTACTATGCAAAATTGATAATATTCTTAGTTTTCAAAATTTGAAAAAACTGATAATATTCTCAGTTTTTATTAATATGATTTATTGGTTTAAAAATCTTAAATATGACTTGAACTACCATAACATTTGTAAATATGACTTTTAGGTAATTTCTCCTTCTTTATTTGTTTTAAATAAAATTAAAAAAAAGGACACCTGACAAACGAAAAAGCAACTGGCAGTGGTAGAGTTAAAAAATTAAGTTGAGGGGACACTTTATAATTTTAATTTGTTTTGGTGATCAACAATAAATAATAATAATTTTATAAGCTAAATTTAAGTATAAAATTTAATTATTCAATTTTAATAGCAACTAATCAAAATTCTATAATAATGTGGAATAACTCGATATGCAATAGTAATGTAAGTAAGCAATTTTAGCACAAAAAATTTCAAATTAAAATCTTAATTTTAGAAAATAGAAACAAATCATTTATAGAACAAATCATTATAAAAGTTCTTTAATTTTTATTTGATAGAAAATATTAGAAAGATATTATTGATATAAAGATGGGTTTTGAATAGAAATTATTAGATAGTTCCAGAATATTTTGTGATGTTGCTAACATGGTGATTCCAATATTAGAAATCATACGTGATTCACCTATTGTCTTTCAACTACCTAACAATAATTGAGTTACGATGTTTCATTCATAAAATTTCACACTATATTAATTTAGACCACAACATGGTGCTCCAATAGTACCAAATATACTACATATATATTGTGAACAATGCAAAAAAAATCCCTAGCCAAAGAGCATAAGTGAGAGGACACATTTTATATATGCAAATAAATAAATGAAAACCGAGGGGGCATGTGAACCCCTAGCCCTTCTTTAGCTTCGCCACTGCAATTAAGGCTTGGACACCAAATGAGTTGTTCGCTTTATATAATATTAGTTGGTGGTACACGTGATGCATGTGTAACTCAGATAAGTAAGAATAAAAACAAATAATAAAGAAATTAATATCATAATATGTATGTTGTCTAAGTAGTAAGAGTGTTCTTAATGAAATTCAAGGTCATAGGCTTAAACCTTACTCCCATCTTTGAATAATAATTTTTTTATCTTAGGATATAAAAATTTGGCACGTAACAGAAGGAGAAACCATCAAACTTTTGGATAGATAGTATAGTATAGATATAAATAATTCTGCAACTTGGGGGTGTATTCTCTCAAGACCTCAAGTTCAAATTCCACTAGGTGTTATCAAGTTCAACTTTCACTATGTGCTATCAACTCTTTAGGGCCACGTCCGCAGGTTCTACCCAAGATTCGCTCAATCCACGTGGGGGAGCCCTTTGTGTAGATCTCAAGATTAGTCGAGATGCGTATAAACTGACCCAGACGTCTAGTTGTTAAGAAATAGTATAGATATAAATATTTTGACATTATATGTTTTTAGTTGGTCATATTTAAAATTAGAAAAAAAAAAAAATCAAATTAGTAATAGTTTGAAAAAACAATTACATTTTTTTAAAAAAGTTTAATTATTTAATTCCCCTTCAAATTATCGCTTGCAGAATTTTTTTAGTATGATGTTAGCAAAGCAAAAGTGAAAAACGTTAGGGTGATGGCATAGTGACGAATGTTCTGGTAGTTGTCAGCATTACGAAACCAATGATGGCATATATATGTTTTTTTTTTTTTTTTTTGAACAGTGTTTATATATGGGTTTGGCTTTTCTTAAGTTGACAAACATCGGGTTAGGCTTGATCGGCATTAAATAGTAAGAGTATATGTGTCATTCCATATCCGGCCCAGCACTTCATCAAGTCTAATCTAGCCATCCCAAGACCTACTCTAAAAAATATCTAAATCTCAAGTCCGCCTACTTAACTCAACAGATATGAACTATTAATATTTTTTTTTTTTTCCCGTCTTGAAGGGCTATTAAATTAATTAATTTTTTTTAATAATTATTTGAATTTAAAATACTAATAAAATTCAATTATAAAGTAAATATAACGTTTTAAGAAGTGTTTTAATTTAAGATATAAAAAGAAGTATATATTCTTTATCGATTATTCCTTTTTTAATTTATTTTGTAACTAAATAATATAAAAATTAAAATTAATATTTTTTAATGGGAGGCCGGCTAAGCTGGCTAAAACTCTTTTCCATATCATGTTTGTTCAAGTAATATGGGTCTTATTTATCAGATTAAAGGTCTTGGTTTCAAGTCCTAATGTCTTCTTTATATAATTTTGTAATTTTTTTTTTTAATTTTTATGATTGGCGAAAGTAAGTAGTTAGCTGTTAGATTAGTACACTGGGAAGTTGAAACTCACACCCATACACATCTTGCAAGAAAATGGTTGTGTTTGGTTTGTGTTTCAAACCATGATTCCACACTAATAATCAACCCTCTGTTTGTTTACAGTTTTCAAATCATGATTCCAAATTAATTTCAAGACATATTTTGAATACATGTTTGGTCAACTAGAGCATTTTTGAGTTTTTGGTCTACCCGGTCGTCCACCCGGACACTCGCCTGGACAGTTTTTGAATTTTTGGGTCTACCCGGTCGTCCCCTGGACCTCTAGCCAGCTGACCGGCCGATTGACCGGAACTGTGTTTATTTATTTATTATTATTATTTTTTTAAGCAATTGGCACCTGTTATATAGGGGAAAAAAATATTTGGTTTTCATATTTTTTAAATATAGAAAATATTTTTTTGAGACCAAAATGACAAATTATTTGGACATTTATTTAAAAATAACAAAAAAAATTTAAAATAAAAATTAATTTGTCACAGTAATTTTTAAAAAATAAAAAACTAATAATATTTTCTTTTAATATTTTAAATAAAAAATATTTTTGGAATTTTTTAATTTTTTAAATAAACAAATTATTTTTTGTCAATAATTATTTATTTGAATTGAATTTTAAAAAATGTTTGGTTATAAGTTTTGCATAGAATTTTTAATAGAGTTGTAAATTGTGTGTTTGGCTATGAGTTATAAGTTTTTGAGCTAAGTTTTAAAAGTTCTTTTTAAAACTCATAATCAAATAACTTTTCACAACTCAATACTCATTTCTTAATTTCAACACTCAATTCAAATCATAATTCAAAACTTTTTTCAAAACTTATAACCAAACAAATTTTCTCTTTTCAAATCATAATTCGAAAACTCACAAACTCAAAATACAACTCCACACTCAAATCATAATGCTAAACACAAACCAAACGCTACCTTGCTTTTTCCATTCCACTCCTAAAAGTGAAACCCAAGATCTCCTCCATAGGAGAGACTTAGTGGCTAAAGGGTTAGCCAACTAGATTAGAACATCTTAGTTATATAATTTTGTATTTTTAAATAAGCTAGAAGGGTGTTTTAAAAAATTAAAATGTCATATTGTGTCAACACCATCGGGCGGCGCTAAATGCACCCCATTTTGTTGGTTGGACACCCCAAATTTCATTTTGAAAAAAAAAGAGAAGCATTTTATCCTTTTATTCAATTACTAAATGGATTTTTATTTATAAGTCCTTTTAGGGAAATTTATTTAATGTGAAATCCTGTAAAATTTCTTATAATTTCAAAAGTCCTATTTAGGTAAGATTGAGTTCCATGAGATCTTATAATGTGTAAATTAGTGTTGACATTAGACTATTGTACCCTTAGTTTGTTCCCATTTTCAAAATTATATTTTATACGTCCTATACCCTATTTGCCATCTTTTTGGGAAGGTTATTCCCATTAGGCAATTGTGCATTTCTTCACAATCGGAAAATCACTTTGATTGTGGGATTTATTGTGTTTCAAAATTTCGCATTAAATGGATGAGAATGTGACTTTCACATTCAATGTGAACTCACATTTATCTTGGGCTATTTATATTTCATATGAAAAATGGATCCATTTCTCTTTCAAATTGTGCCAATAAACTTGACGCAACGGCCACTAACATGTCAATCCATCATATTCCATTTATGTTTCACAATAAATCAGGTTGATGTAAACTGCCACTGCATTCACATTAACCTAGGTTAAGACATTAACGTTGTCAAGGACAACAAATGCAGCAGCTTGAAAGTCCCTTAACTTGTACACATTTTAATGAGCAAACATAAAATGGGGATGACAACAATACCATTATACACCACACCACAGTTAAAGTCCCAACCACATAGATATAATCACAATCTATGGTAACATTGTTAGAATAATGTTATATGCACCAACTAATGTACTAACTAGTGTACCAGCACTAGTTATGACATCATCAATTGGTATACTAGTTAAAACACTAATTGGTGCATATAGCACCACTGTTGGATTTTTCATATGGAACGTCAATTTTAAAATTCAAATTCTCAACCACATAGATATGATCACAATTTATGGTAACATTGGATTTCTCATATGTAAAACATAAATTTTAAAATTCAAATTCCCAGTCACATAGATATGATCAAAATCTATAGTAACATTAGATTTCCTATATGGTATTGCCATTAATTAGGTTATTAAATAATAATATTGGGGTAAATGTGTCAAGAAAAGACTCACAGAACTTGCAGAAACTTAAGTTTTTTCATAGGACTATATGTAGCATAAGTCTTCCAAATAGGAGTTATCAATAATTCACCCTTACTACATTAGCCAAAACCCTAACTCTAGTAGGCTTCTTTATTCCAGCCACCCGCCCAACTCCGGCCATCTCTGATTAGCCCTTTTCGACCCCTCATGCCATACCCCAGCACTTCCTCAACCTCTGATGCTTCCCAACCCTTCGACCATGTAATAACCCCAAAAAAAAAATTTTTTTAAAAAAAATAGCCAATTCATAAATTAATTTATCAAATTTTTGGATTTGACTATTGTGTAAACTCTGTGCGAAAACAGTTCGGTTTTGTATTTTTTTAAAATAGTTCCCGATTTCATAAACTTATGATATTTTTATATGTTGTTCCCATATGAGTCTAGCATGTTGAATAAATATTTCATAATTAAATGATAAGTATTTATTTTATGAAAATTCGCGAACTAATTGGTGTTCAGTTTAATTTATAATAGAATTTGAAAATGAGTTTTGGGTGTTTGGACCATAACTAGAGATAAATTTGTTGGGTCTATTTTGGTATATAATTGGACTATGTTTCTCTTGGGTGAGAATTTAATTCAAGACCTATGACTTATATTTGATTTAATTTGAGTTTATTTATGACTAATGTTTAACTGTTTGGTCCTTTTAATTATGTGATTGTAGTGACCACTTTGGGAGTTGTTATTTTTTATTATATAGGATTATAATATATATTTGAAAGTTGAATTTATGGTGTGTACCATAAAAAATTTTATATTTTCGTAGTGAATGAAAATGTGTATATATTTTGTAGTGAGCAAAATATTATATTTATGGTGTACAAAAATGTTATATTTTGTGGTGCAAAAAAATTATATAATTTTATGATTTATGTTATAAAATTTTAAGATATTATTACAAATTTTAAATGACACAATTATTGAAGTGGGTGACAACCCACGTGGGGTTGCCTCTTTAGCACTTCCTCAACCTCCGATGCTTTCCAACCCTTCGACCCTGTAATAACCCAATTTTTTTTATTAAAAAAAAATGGTCAGTGCATTAATTAATTGAGCAAATTTTTGGATTTGACTGCTGTATAAATTCTGTGTGAAAATAGTTCGAGTTTTGTATTTTTTAAAATTAGTTCCCGATCTCAGAAAATTATGATACTTTTATATGTTATTCCCATATGAGTCTAGCATGTTGGATAAAAATTTCAGAATCAAATGATGAGTTTTTATTTTATGAAAATTCACAGACTGATTGGTGTTCAGTTTTATTTATGGCAGAATTTGAAAATGAGTTTTTGGGTGTTTGGACCATAACTTGAGATAAATTTGTTGGGTCTATTTTGGTATATAATTGCACTATGTTTGGCTTAGGTTAGAATTTAATTCAAGACCCATGACTTAGATTTGATTTAATTTGAGTTTATTTATGACTCATGTTTAACTGTTTGGTCCTTTTAATTATGTGATTGGTAGTATAGCGTTTCTGGCTTAGACCAACCTCATTGGTAGTATAGCGTTTCTGGCTTAGACCAACCTCATTTGATATCTTGGATCCAAGTTTCATTGTTTTGTACAGTTGTTCATGTCTTATTTCTCCTTATATTTCTTTGAGTTTGGCTTTTGTGATGTGTTGATTGCATTTGGAACAGATTAGTAGCTTGTTTTTCAAACTTTTGTTGCCCAGATTTTTGTTCCTTCGCTCGAGCGCCACTTTTTGCGCTCGAGCGGTCTTTTTGAACATCCAATACTTTTGCAGGTCTGTAAAACTACTCGGAGTTTGTATTTTTTGCTCAAGCGAAGCTTCTTGCGCTCGAGTGGTAAAACTTATTGTGTCTGGTTGCTCAAGCGATACATCTTACACTTGAGCGAACTGTGTGTATATCAGTTCGTAAACAGCCCTTTTTGAGTCACTTTTTATAGCGATTCCGGTTTTGACCCGTCACTTGTTGTATTCCGGACTCGGGTTTGTATGGTTTTGAATGGTGATTCATATCTTGTTTCCCTTGTCTCCCCTCTATTTTGGTTTTCGGGTAGTAGTTGTGTGTTTGGAACAGGTTGGTTGCTTGTTTTTCCAAACCTGGTTGCCCAGATTTTGGCTCTTCCGCTCGAGCGGGCTTCACAAATTTTGCTCCCCCGCTCAAGCGGGATTTGTCAACTCTCAGTATTTTTGCAGACCTGCAAATATTGGAAGAGTGTGTTCTACGCTCGAGTAGCGTTTCTAACACTTGTGCGGGTGGATGCTCGAGCGTCCAGTCTTGTGTTCGAACAGAGTCCTTCATCTGCAAAACTTCTGGAAATGTGTATTCCACACTCGAGCGAAACATTGTGTCTGACACTCAAGCATCACTTTCCACGCTCGAGCGGACTGCGTGTATAACTGTCCGTGAAGATGACATTTTAGATCACTTTTTCATCCTTCTCTCTCTAAAACTTTCCAAAAACCTAAATCTTGACCCTCTCTCTCTCTCTCTCTCTCTCTCTCTCTCTCTCTCTACATTTTGACCTAGATCCTTTGGGTTCTCTACCCTAGTGCATTTGAGAAAAAGGTAGAGCGTCTCTAGATCTTCGTTTTAATCCGATCAAAGTTGGATTTGAGCATACTTGGAGTTCTACCTTTGCTTTGCTTGGTCTTCTAAACTTGAGGTAGGGATTTTCTACACTTTAATATGGTTTTTAACTTAGTTATTTGTCGTTGTGTAACAATCGTGGGATTTGAAGGTAATGTGAACAAACTTAGGGTTAGGGTGTAAAATGCGAAGAGGGGTTTTGATGAATGAAGGATAAATGATTGTGGGGTTTGAAAATGATGTTGTATGAGATCAAAATTCTTGGTTTTGGCACTTGGTTGATTTTTGGGAAAAGAGGGGGTTTGCCCTAAAATAATTTATGATATTTATTTTGTATAAATAAATGAAATTGGTGTTGTAAACACGAAATTGAACGAGTAGTGAAACAAATGGTGGGATTGAGTAGACGGTACGTCTCATCTTTGGAAATTTTGAGTAAATTATCTGTCTTGATAACATGTATCTGTTTAGAAATATCTGTGTTGGGTTATCGGTGGAGGATAGTTTTGATTGTTGTAGAAATTGCATGAGGATTAGGTAAATTGAAACTAATCCATGGTTGATTATCATTGAATATGATTATGGTCAAATACATTGTATATGTATGATTGTTTGGGAGGAGAAAAGGGATGTACTCCATGTGTGATTATGCTTTTAAATACATTGTATATGTATGATTGTTTGGGATAAGAAAGGGGATGGACTCCATTATAATTAAGTTGGCCAGAGTATCCTGGGTGAAAGTCCCGAAATTTATATATGGGTGCCGATCCCGCGAACAAAATATCTGTAAAATAGCAGTTGAAGTATTTGTGTGTTGATTATGTAATTGTTGAACCATTGAGTTGTAGTCTCATTTGGGTTATTGAAAAATAATGACATTGGCTCATATATTAAAATGGATTGGAGGAAAATGAAATGAAATATGAACTTGATATTCTATGACTATATAGAAATGTAAATGTTTTATCCCTAGCATTGTATATGCACATTGCACTTATATCTTCGTTAAACTTCATATACTGTGTTAGATTGTTCCTACTGGGCTGTGGCTCACCCTACTTGGGAAAAACATTTTTAAGTATTGATGGCATGCCTCCACCAAGGCAATAGCATTGGAGGGACCTTTGGTGTAACGCCCTCAAAATAAACCATTACATATATATCATTGACATGCATATTAAAGAAAACAATTCGTTATCTCATTCATCAGAGTATTACTAAATAAAAACATTACATGTAACATCAAATTAAATGCCCTACGGGCTTACATCTTTCAAGCCAACACTTGGACACAAAGATATGAGTTCTAACTCAAATACAAATAAAGCCCTAGGCTTGAATGTTTACATGTACTACCAAATAAAACAAATAACTAAAGATAGTCTTCAAAATCGAATCCTTCAAGCTAAGTCCTTGGAGGTAGCTTATCACCTGGACCTGAAAATGATGTTCCCATATAGGATGAGCCACAGCCCAGTAGAAATGTACTAAACCAAATATAAGCATTGAATAAAGCAATAGCATTCAATAGATGGTTAACCCAGATATCAATTATATCATTATACAGTCTCATGACACTAAAGGTCTATGACACGTTTCACTTTCATTAATTATCAATATGGCTCAGAACCTGGCCAAACTTACAACAGTGAACTATATATATCATATTCACATTACTTCCAATATCACCAAGCAAATGAGACTCAGGCTCATATCAAACAATTCATACTTCGTTTGATACACATTTTAGTGCTGTATCAACAACATGTAAGAACACTTCAATATCAATAAGCACACATAATAGTGATGCTAATGGAGTCCATCCCCTATCTCCTCCAAACAAAATCAGGTTTAGAGGTCCATCCCCTATCTTCCCCTAAACTGTGGAGTAACATCCCGTATCTCCTCCCCACAAATGCAAATGCAATGCTCAATCAATACACGTATTTTTCTGTATTAATTCAATAGTCAAAATTAATGACTTAACCTATGTGATTAGTTTCAGTTATCCCCTAATCCACATGCAATGTCTACACAATTACGACTATCCTCCACCGATAGCCCAAAACAGTTATTTCTAGACTGGAAATAAATATATCAACAAGTTCAATAGGTGAGTGATTTAATTATCCAACTACACCATTAAATCAATAATTCCTCAATTCTTCCTTAAATTAATTTATCAAATTAATTCATTAAAACACTAGGGTTTTCCCATTATACCAATAACCCCCAACATATCAAAATACAAAACTTAGAAACAAAACTTATAAGATAGAGTAGGAAATCCCTACCTCGAAGAAAACAACTCAAATGGAGAAGATGGAGATGACCAACCAAAATCCAAAGTGCTCCAAACCGCGAAATGTTCAGATTAAAACGGAGCCCTTGACTCCCACTACCTTTTTAATAAAAAAACCTAGGGTAGAAACACACTCTAAAAGATCAAACCTTTGAGAGAGGTGAGTGGAAGGAGAGAGAA